>OZ007580.1:29824220-29881720 GCA_963931925.1 Onchidella celtica | reverse complement strand
AACATTCCGAACCTGAGGAAGACGTATTTTGTGTACTATCCAGGTGTCTCACGGACAGACAACTTGACCGGAGATTTTGTCACCCAGAAACCTGTCATTGAAACAGCGAGTCCAACACAACCTGCAGCAACTACCACATTGACACCTGAAAGGACAACATCATCAACAACATCCTCAACAACAACTACTGCCACGAGTACAACAACCCAACCGACAACTTCTACAACAAGCACAACAACAAACCCAACTACAACAACAACAACAACCACAACGACAACAGCTCCAACTACAACACCGACATCGACGACAGAATCAACAACGACAACAACAACAACATCTGCTACTACCATGCCTGAGACAACAACAGAGCCAACCACAACAGCCACTACATCAACCACATCAACAACAAGCGAACCAACAACTACTACCACAACGCCCGCGACCACAACAACAACTACAACTGAACCACCAACAACAACTACTCAACCTCCCACTACAACAACTACGCAACCTCCCACCACAACAACTACTACTCAATCTACCACGACGACAACAACTACTGAACCTACCACTACAACAACAACTACTGTACCTACAACTACAACAACTACTGAACCTACCACTACAACAACAACGACTGTACCTACAACTACAACAACTACTACCGAACCTACCACTACATCAACGACATCGACAACGACGACGAAGTTAACAACAACTACCGCCGCTGAAACAACCACCACAGTGAATACAACAACGACACCGCCACCAATCTGTAAGTAATACCATTGTATTCATAATACACCATCTGTTTGTCCATTCAGTCAACACTTTACTCTCGGTAACTCCAAAATGTGCCCACCTTATCATTAAGGCAAATACTCAGTGTCTTCTTTCGCTTGAGCTCTTTCCTGTTTTATTCAATGTCAAATAAATGTATAACGACAATGACTATAACAGTGTTATGCCTTGTCACTTTGGCAGACATGTTCATCAACATTTCCCGTGCTGTGCTGCACGAGCCTATCAACATCACCTGTCTATGGACAAAGAACACGACTTATGACGTGGCGGTGCTGCAGGGAGTGGACACAGAACTGGACTACTCCAATGTCATGACGGCTTTCGTGGATCCTGCGCCACATGGAAGTTTTTACCCTGGGGTGAAGATAACGATTGTATTAACTCTATAATTGGTCGTGTCCACAGCATCCGCTCCGCTGCTTTTACGGAAAATGACGTATGAAAAACTCTACTTGCCTCTATGGCTGTGAGGAGGGGGGTGGAAGGGATGCTGTGGACAAGTATACAGAGTCAAACAGTGTTTTTCTTTTTCATACGTCATTTTTCCGTGAAAAAAAAAAGCAAAGCGGAGCGGAGCAAATGCTATCGACAAGAGCAGTGTATAGATTGTAAGGTCGTATTATTGTGCCCATTAATAAAACACTGGCCTAACTCCACATTAATTGATTTGGGACAACCGACTTTGAATTTTGTATCTTCTTGATTTAATTGGTAAGCTCAGAGAAAAGGCAAGAAATAACTGATTTATTCCGTCTTGGAGATCAGTTACATCTTAATTCCTTTGAAAAACTGAAAAGTACTGTACATACTTATGAAGCTGTCTCAAGTTCCAACAATAGTGAAGTTAGACCACTTTTTTATTCACGGAAACAGTTCCAGAGTGGGTAAACCTGATTTTATATAATTACCTCAATGCAAAGTATAAATATTCATCGTGAAAAGTTACACCCTAATGAATAAGAAAGTGTTCCAAAATGAACAATTTTAGACGTATTGCTTCACTTCCTTCGCCAAGTATTTTCATGAGTCACGGATTCCTATGAAAGAAATGTATATATATGGCCTTTAGCGTCTTTACAGACGGTCTTAGCAGCTAGAATATTCACTTTCACTTTGACTGACAGCTTCTCTCGTGGCTTATTCTACCAATGTTTGACCCGAGAGTGCGATGGCAGTGATTGCAGGTCAGTCTTTTGGGTTCACTTTGGCGAGTGTTTTCATTCCGCCTCTGTCGTTTTGTCAGGTATGTTTCTTTTGCCTTGAAGTCTATTGCGAGCGTGCCACTGCGCAATTTTTGTCTCCATCTGCTTCGATCACTTGCAAGGTTCTCCCATTCATTGAGGTCGATGTTGAATGCTTTCATCGTGACCTTGCAAGTGTCTTTGAATCGCAGATGTGGCCTACCTCTGGGTCGGTTGCCAGTAGCAAGTTCCCCGTAGAGAATTTGTCTGGGGGTGCGATCATTTTCCATACGGTGGAGATGTCCAAGCCACCGCAGTCTTTTTTTGCCTAGGAGAGCCTGAGTTGATGGAATGTTGGCTCGGCTCAGAACTTCGATATTTGAGATCCTGTCTTGCCACTTGATCTTGAGAATTTTGCGTAGGCAGCGCAGGTGGAAGGAGTTGAGGGATCTTTCATGTTTGGAGTAGGTGGTCCATGTCTCTGAGCCATACAGCAGGGTGCTTAGGACGCAAGTTTGGTACACGAGTACCTTTGTTTTGATGGTCAGCTTGCTATTGTTCCACACCCTTTTTGAGAGTTTGCCAAAAGCTGTGGCCGCCTTTCCTATTCTGGCATTTATTTCAGTTGTTATGTCTGTGCTACCACTGATGGTTGAGCCTAGGTAGCAGAATTTTCCCACTTGCTCCAGAGGAGAGCCATTCAGCATGATTGGGTTGGAGTTTCTCAAGCCTTGTGTCAAAACTACAGTTTTTGAGACACTGATCTTTAGCATGAATTTGTCACAGGCTTTGGCAAGGCTATTGATGAGAGCCTGGAGCGTGGTTTCATCGTGGGCCACGATTGCAGCATCATCTGCGAAGAGGAGCTCTTGTAACATAATATGCTCTGTACGAGATTTTGCTTTTAGTCTGGCAACATTAAAAATGGAGCCGTCCACTCTGGTGTTAATAAGTACTCCACCTGAACATTGACCAAAGGCATTCTTGAGTAGGGCTGCAAAATATATACCAAATAAGGTAGGAGCAAGAACACATCCCTGCTTCACACCGCTGTTTACAGCAAATGAATTGGATGTGCAGCCCTCAAAGTTGACACATGCCCTCATGTCACTGTGGAAGGATGCAATAAGTTTTAGCAATGTTGGTGGACAGCCTATGGATTTAAGGACTGCATACAGGCCAGATCGGCTTACGGTGTCGAAAGCCTTTGTTAGGTCCACAAAGCATGTTATAAGCGGCCTGTTTTGTTCTTTACATTTTTCTTGGATTTGCCGAAGTGCAAATATCATGTCAATAGTTGATCGTTTGCTTCGAAAGCCACATTGTGTTTCTGGTAAGACTTTTTCCGCCAGTTGTTGAAGGCGGCAGAGGATGACGCGAGCAAAAGCCTTTCCAGTAATGCTGAGGAGGGATATGCCTCGATAGTTGTTGCAGTCGCCTTTGTCTCCTTTGTTCTTGTAAAGTGTGACAATTTTGGCGTCTCTCATATCATGTGGTATCACGCCTTCTTTCCAACACTGCAGTAACAGATTATACAGGTGTGGTAATAGTGGGCCTTTTAGGTCTTTTAATACCTCTGCAGGAATGTTGTCACTTCCTGTGGCTTTTCCAGCAGACAGGTGGTCGATTGCATTGGAAAGCTCGACTAAGGAAGGTTCAGCGTCAAGTTCGGCCATTATTGGCAGTTTTTGGAGGTGTTCCTCAAAATCTGGTGGAATATTTTTCTCAGTTGAATACAACAGAGAGTAATGCTCTACCCACCTATTCAGTTGTTCATTTTTATCTGTGATGGGTTCACCATTTACAGACTTAAGTGGGGCGCTTTTGGTGATGATTGGCCCAAGGGCTACTTTCATCTGACTAAAGGCGGTTTTCATATCTCCCTTTTCATTTGCCTCTTGTATGCTGTTACACAAGTCTGTCCAGTATTTGTTGGCGCAACGTCTTACCTCCAGCTGAAGTTTAGCTTTTGCATTTTTCAAACAAGTTTTTGTACTCTGATTGCAATTTTTGTTATACTCATTGAAAGCAGATTTCTTTTGCTCAATGAGAGGTAGGAGAATTTCGCTGTTCTGGGCTACCCAGTCGTTGTTTGAAACTTTATGCTGTCCAAAAGACTTGATGGCACAGTCATGAATTTTTGAACTGAGAGTGTTCCATGTTTCATCTACCGAGTCACATTGGGTGACATTATCCATGCTTTCAGCAAATAACTTTTCAAATGACTTTCTATTTGATTCATCTCTGATTGCTGTTACATTGATCTTAGGGATTGAAGGGGCTTTTGATCTGTATATTTTCTTGGCCGAAATTTTGATTTTGCTGACTACCAGTGCATGGTCGGTGTCACAGTCAGCACTGTGGAGGGAACGAGTTATTTTTATACAGCCCAAACTCTTCCTCCTTGAGAGAATAAGATCTAATTGATGCCAATGGCCAGACCTGGGATGGCGCCATGATGTTCTTTGGCATCTCTTAAGGTCAAAGTACGTGTTTGTAACACATAATGAGTTTACGGAGCATAGCTCCAGAAGGCGCTGCCCGTTTTCGTTGATGTTGCCAATGCCGAAGTGCCCAATGCACTTTGGCCATGCGGAGTGATCTGCTCCCGCTCGAGCGTTAAAGTCACCCAGAATTAGCAGGCCTTCGGTGAGAGGGATGTTGTGGAGAGTCCTCTGCAATGCCTCGTAGAAAATGTCTTTGGTTTCGTCAGAGGAGGTAAGTGTTGGGGCATAGACACAGATAATGTTGGTAAAACCAGACCGGGTGTTCAGTCTGAGTGTCATGATGCGTTCTGACACTCCAATTGGAGTTGCGATCGAATTGATAAGGGAGTTTTTACGGCGAAGCCCACGCCGTGGATTCTCGGCTGTTCGCTGCTAAGGCCCTGCCAGAAGAAGGTGTAGTTTTCTTCTTTGACTGACCCGGAGTCGGGAAGTCGAGTTTCTTGAAGGGCAGCGATGTCGATGTTTAGTAGCTGAAGTTCTCGATCAATAATTTGGGATTTCCTGATGGAGTCAATATTAGTGAGATCTTGCTGTGGCAAGCCTAGGCGCATTGTTCTGACGTTCCAGGTACCAAGTTTTAGTATTTTTCTGTTTTTGCCAGGTGCACACTTTACGTCAGCTTTTTGACTTTTGGTCTAGCTCCAACCACCTTATGAAGCAGGCTGACGTGGCGGAACAACACCCAACTGCCTGGGGGCTGCCCAGGTTACGGCGGGCGGTAGTTGATCAATGCAGCTGAAAAGCCGCTCCCACCGACAGAGGGGACCCCTGGCGCTCATCCGTACGCCAAATGGATTGAGCTTATCACCGGTAACTGCCACCTCCCGTGTTGTGCCCATCCGTAACGGATGGCTGGAGTGTCCTCTCCAAATCGGAAATGGGTGGGCTTATAGAGGAGAGACAGACGCTTGCCAAGCCCGAGCAAACGCCTCCTCGTTTTGCTGCCTTGCCTGGGCTATTTTTAAGAGATGGTGCTTTGCCCAGAGGCACCACCCCTCTCTCTGCCATTCTAGTTAAACCCAAGGGAGAGACCAGGTCAATACATTTGGAACTAGTCCGGCTGCAGGAGATGCTGGAAGCCAGTTTGATGCAGTTCTCCCTGACAACCACCTTCGGGTCTCCACTCCTGATTTTCTGTCTGGGTTTACTCCCATAGCCTTTGCTATCATAGCAACACACAAGGCAGTGTGGTATTTGTATTCAGGGTTACCTTCCCCTAGTCTTCCTCTCTCCCGAGATGACCCACAAGACAGTGGGGGTGACAGTAGCAGGCTGTATTGTGTACTGTCATACAATAGCAGAAAACTCTGGCCTGACATGAATGAAAGAAATGTAACCGGTAATTTTATCCTCTTCACAGCTGTTTGAAACCTCAGTGGCCGCCATCATCGAAGGCGTTCTCATGACCACCACTATTCTGAACACAACATGTCCCGATGCATCACTCCAGTACCAGTGTCAGCTTATGAACGATGTCTACCAGCAGGACACAGCTGAGTTACAGCTTGAGTGTGAGTACACGTAGAACCCATGATATGAGGACAAAAAGTAAAAGCTAGTGACACATCTTAAGGGGAGAGATGGGGTGGGGGGGGGGGGGTATCATACTTATCCCGGAACATAGATTAATAAAATACCCACACTGGATGATCCCATTGTATGACGTCACAAAACAGCGAAAGGTCATGAACCATCCGCCACATGGGTTTACGGTAACGACCGACGCTTCAGCATAGCTACAATTTTGAATGATATCATTTTGACACGCCTACTGAACGCGGAAGTTTGGTTCCGCACCAAGAAATTAATACATGTACAACCACTCTTGACAAATAAAAACAAATTTCTACTGCAGATAGAACTAGAATCGGAATTTCCCGAGCGGCGGCCATGTTGGTTATACCGTCGCCGCTCCGGAAATTCCGTAAAAAACGACACACCCCGAAGCTCGTGTTTCCAGTCCGGTTAATTTATTAGTCTGTGGCCCGGAATGGCATATCAGAAGCCTCCAGACAAGACGTGCACGCCATAATTTCTATATTTTCTAGTAAATCTGGGAAGACCCTATCATATAAAGCCAGGTCAGACACAGTCAGCTTCTGCCATTATTTTATGGATGCATCTTTTGCTGGCAGCAACTGGCTGTGACATACCGGGCTTGGTGTGATGACTCCCTTTAACAGCTTTGTTAGAGCTATCGGAACAGTGGTCATTATTATAAATTCCATGCGGCTTAGAAGCAGAAAATGCAGAACACATCCTGCAGACTTTTCCAAAATATAACACGCAAAGGGAAGCCCATTGGCCTGAGGCCACCCCTGTCAGGGAGAAGCTGTATGGTAGCTTGGAACAATTGAAGAGAACAGCTGCTTTTTTGCAGAGGAGTGGAGTAAAGATTTGACATCCGCCATGATGGGGAACGCAGAAGAAGAAGATAAACTGCGAGCTGATAACTTGTTAGTCAGCTAACCACTGAATCCAGTGAGCAAAATATTATAAAAGAAACCGCAGATCAAACGTTCTACAGTTGTTTTTATTTGTTTAATTTTCTATCCTGTTAAAATTTTGTTCCACACGAAGAGCTTGGTGTGTCTTTCCTTTTCCTGTGCGTTTGATTGCATCGTTTCTGTATTATTTCTCACACGACGCTTTGCTATGTACTTTTTGCAAGATTTTGACTTGATATCACAGGGGCTTGTCACACTTGTTTCAATGACTTTGTACCAGCAAGCTAGTTAATCCCTTGTATGGTTTTGCATAACATCTTCACGAACCTGGAAACCAAGAAAAACTTTGGCATTTAAAAAAAATAGAACTAATTGAAGAAAGAGTCATTTCTTTGTCCCTTCCAAAGACCATGTCATACTTAGTTCTTTTCATCTACCGATTCATGTATGCTTTGCAGTCACTCCCGACGTCAGCATGATAGCTCCTCCCCCTAAATACGTCATTGAGAATCAGCCCAATCAGGTGACATGCCGAGGATTGGTCTCAGCTGCCATAGGAGAAATCACCCTTACTGCCAGCCGCTCTCAACAAGGGAGCTATTCATCTGTACAAGTTTTAAGTTCCACGACCTCAGATCTGAGAACAGAGGATTGTTATCTGGTGAAGGAATCAATGTTCAGCATCAGTTTTCAGGTGGCACAAAATGCAAGTTACCTCAGATGCGAAACTACAGATCCCATGGGCTTCACTGAAAGCCAGCTCCTTCTTGTTATCCCAGGTCAGTACACACTGCTTAGGGGTGAAACAGATCAAGGCTGGTCTAGGCGCCACGCTGGTTTTGCTTTGACACACTAACACAATAGGCACTGCCCACATCGCGGCCTGGTGGGCAGTGCTAAGCGTACTAATGTGAAGGAAAATTTATGGATGGCAGGCCACCAGTCTGGCTTCTACACCTCTTAGGTCCACTGACTTATGTTGTGTTACATGGCCTTCCTACTCTACAGACTAGGCGAATAATACTGAGCATTTCTTCATTCTTATGATCGTTTTGTTATAACCTCAAAAAATTATTTTGACAAATCAGTGAAGCACTTTTTTAAAATGGTATTTATTTAGCATAGGAAAAAATGGAACTGGACTGGGAATGATGGGGTATGCCCAAGGCAGTAAGAAAGTACAGTAGGTCCTGTTTTGTCTTGTCTTATCCAAAACACCATGATATAAGACTTGGCATACAATCGTGGTATAGGCGCAGAGTGCAATATCTATTGTAACTCGGCAAGTGGGCGACGCTGTCACACCTTCGTACAAAGCATTAATTGTGAACCCCTTCTATGGTTCATTCAGCTAAAGGGTTGTTTTACTAACGGTTTCAAAGCGGAATTAAATTTATAAAATAAACAAATAATGAAAACACAAACAAATCTACCGGTTTGAAATATTAAGCAACAACGGGTGTGGTCGTCATCTAGATGGGTCAGAGGTTCAAACACAACTACCACCCCCTCCGCAAAATGAAGAAAACATGTACATGAGAACAGACTCGCGATCTGGGCGTGTTTATGCCCTCTGAGAATGTAAGGAAATCAAGGGCAGAAACTCTTGTTTGACTGGGGTTCTCTACCTCTGAAAATCTCCTGCAGTCAAGAGTTTCAATTTTCTTTGTTTTTATTCTGTGCATCCCATACTTACCTTGACCAATATACGTTGGGTTGGGGGGGGGGGGGGTCTATAGTAAAAGTCAACATAGTAATTTGCTAGATATTTGAGGTAATGAAAAGGACCAGGCAGTAAAATCTGAAAACGTCCTATGAATGTGGCTCCTAGCAACTGCCAATAATCCCCAGAATCTTTGTGTCAAACACCTGGAGACAATGTGGCTCACCCGTATGACGTCACACTCTACATTGTGTGCGGGGACAACCCTGTCATCACTGTGAGGTCATGTCCAGACAACTACATCTTCAACGTCACAGAGGCAGTCTGCGTGGATCCTAATGCTGCACGTGCGTGTGTTTTGTGTCACTGTGACTGCAGATTTTTTATTATAACAACTAGCTGAGGTACCCGGCATTGCCCGGTATAAATCTGTTGATTAGTTTGAGTTCTGGATGATTATAATGGAGCTGCTTCACCTTACCCGATCCCTTAGGTTTCTTTTGTTGCTGTTGTTGTTTGTTTGTTTTTGGATAGTTTTACTGCACTCCCGTTGCGCGGTAATGCACTACGCACCCCATCAGCATTCAAGACGAATATTGTCATGAAATGGCTACAATCTGCGCTCTAGGGGGTTTCTTTAATTGATCGCAGGAAGTGATAACATAATGGGCTCATCTGTACTTGGTATTAAAAAAAAAATGATCGGCAGAGCGAATTTTAAAAAAAGTACTTCCCGACCCCTTCTAGTCTCCTAATAAAAAAAAGAACGTTCTGGGATCAAAAGGGAGGTGTCTGCAAAATTTCAAGCAAATCAAAGCTGACTGAGCTGCTGAAGGTCTTCTTAAAAATTCTACAAGTTTTTCTATTATATAGATTCACTTGTCAAACTACAGTCTGGCTGATTTCGTAAATGACTGAGGAACTCAGAAACAGCGTCACCTCATCATAAGCGGTGGTGTATTTTCTTGTCCATCTCTCCTGACTATCACGATACCCGTCTCTTTCATTCAGTTAAACTCTGATTTACACATGTCTCGAGAATGTGCTCATACTTACTGGTGTATAGAGTCTTGTATTACTTTCTTCACAGATGTCACATTTTCACCGGTTAATTTCGTCGATTCTAACGACCTTGATCTCACTTGTGATGTAACCGAAGGAAACTACACAACAGTTACCCTGCTGAAAATCGAGACTGGACTGGAAAAGAAAATCGCCACTTTTTACAAAAACGGGACAAATCAGCGCCACATATCACGTGATGCTGGAACTCGCCGTTCATTGGACAGCTTCCCGCCCATAACCCATTTGACCACGACCATCAGAAATGCTGCCTGCGGAGGTAATGGAATATATCAAAGTCCATGACAGTCTTCTGAAGGTGTCGGAGAACTTCACCTATCTTGGCAGTACACTGTCTTCCACGGCTCGTGTTGATACTGAAATTCCCTCAAGAATCAGCAAAGCCAGCTCTGCATTTGGCAGGCTTCGAAAGAGAGTGTGGGATGTTGCCGGCATTCGCACAGACACTAAGTGTACAATGCTGTGGTCCTTCCCACCCTACTCTATGGGGCTGAAACCTGGACAGTGTACCAATCGCATGCCAGAAAACTAAATCACTTTCATCTGGCCTGCCTTAGAAAGATCCTAAGGATCAAATGGCAGGATAAAATTCCAGACACTGAGGTCCTCAATCGTGCCAAGAAATTGAGCATCTTCTGCCACCTGAAAAAAATTCAGCTACGTTGGGCAGGACATGTTGTCAGAATGCCCGACTCCAGACTCCCTAAGCAAATCTTCTTCTCTGAGCTCTCCAATGGAACGAGGAATGTTGGGGCCCCAAAGAGACGTTACAAAGACACTCTCAAGCAATCACTGAAGGCCTTTGCCATTGATGTGAGTGAGTGGGAAAAGCTCTCGCTTGATCGAGCAAATTGGAGGACGGCCCTTACCAGAGGCAGCAAAGCATGGGAAGCTGACAGAGTCCAGCAGGCTATCAAAAAAAGAGAACGGCGCAAGAAAAGGCCCAGTGGTACTGAACCAACGGAGCACTCTTGTCACTTATGCGGAAGGGTCTTCAGGGCAAAAATAGGACTTGTCAGTCACATGAGAAGCCATAAGTCATGAAAGAACAGTCTTTCCATTCTGTCCTCTGTGTCCTTTACTTCTCTTTATTGTCCATGTGTTGAAATTCTCAACAATTTCTGTTCTTTATTCCTCTGGTGTTGTTAAGGTCATCATCATACCTGATGGACGAACTATTATAAAAGTAAGCTTTGAGTTATTGTTTATTTGAGCCTTAACTTTTTTATTTTATTTCATTTAAGTGCTGTACACTGTGTTCAGCAATTGTTGAATGGTGCACACTTTATTTAGTTGAATTTCTGAATGGTGAACTACCCAGTGTTTTCTCTTTTCCTAATACTATTGAATTTCAAGAATGGCCGACATTAAGGAGAATAGCTATGACGACAACGCTAAATCATTTTTGTTGTTGTTTGCATATGACAAAGAATCCTAAATTATGAAATACTGTTTGGTATTGGGAGCATCGTATTCTTTGTTTTTATGTATGTAGTGCCTGGCTTAATTTGATCTGTAATAACAATGAAATTATAATGCAATAAAAAATGACCCGAGCAAATCTGCTTATCCCCTATAGTTCCAGCCAGTGAAGTACAACTCAGCATGGAAGAAGACGTCATTGAGTCACAGATGACGCATATTGTTTGTACCGGAATAGTGGATAATTATGGTGATGTCACACTGAAGATGCGCAATGACGTCAGCGGCACGTTCAAGGACGTAACCCAATTTGTGAAGGCATGTGTTTTGTGTAATACTTGATGGTGTTGTCTCTGGCAATGTTTTCGTTGCATGTTCCTTGCATGCCGGCCTTTATCGAAATCAGATGCATTATTAATATCACACTTCGGTAAAAAAGCATAAGATTTCGTGTGCTTACGGCAGTTTGCAATGATTCATGCAACTAAGAGAAAGTGGTTAACTGAATTTCCATAATTTTGTAACTTAATGACGTGAAATGTCTTTTTATTGTGAGGAGAAGAGGGGAGGAGCCAAGTTGGTCGTTGCAAATTTATGCATTTGTGGAAGATACAGTTTGAACAGGCCTGATGGCATGAGTGAATCTTGTATCATACTCTTCAGAAATGTCACATTTTCACCGACTAATTTCGTTGATTCTAGGGATCATAACCTAAACTGCAATGAAGATAACTGTACTACAATAATTCTTGAGAATGTAAAGGGCAGAAAATAATATAATAAAAAAAAAACACCCAGAATTGAGCAAAAATCAAATAAAATTCATCCACGTACCCCCCCCCTCCTCCCCCTCATCTCCTCCCCCACCCCTATCCCTGCCCCCAAAAAACGCCGACAGGCGCTGTACTGTGGCGACGATGTACCTGCTCCAGTTGTAGCTGGGTGCAATGACACAAAGGCAAATTTCCCAAATGGGATTAAACTAGTATACAAAATCAATACAAATACAAACAAATTCGCTCACAGCTAATGGCCATCGGGAGCATAGCTAAAATGTGGGGAAAAGAAGAAAGTTGTATTTTGCAAAGTCCCGCGTTAGAAACAAAACTAGTGCAATTAAAACAGAAAAAAGGAATGTTTATTTGAATTTAAAGGAACTGATACTTGGCCGTTGCGAGTTCCTTCACAATAAAAAAGGTCTGTCTACCCTAGCGCTGTCTTCCCATATTCTGTGTTATTTGATTTAGATATTGACTATCAGGCGCGACTTCCACTAAGAATCTAACCCTTTGTGCAAACTTGGTCCACAGACTGACACAGTGGTGACCTCAGATGAATGCAAATCGAATCACTCAGTGCAATACCTGGCAGTACTCACCACGACCTACAATAACTCTGTGTTCAGATGCGAAACCTCGTCACCTTCAAGCTTTTCACAGGAACGTAGAGTCACACTGATACCAGGTAGGTGTAATGTTAGGAGAGTACCAAACTAAGCCCGGAACGTCACATCCAGTCGCTGCCAGCAAAATGTACACTCGAGAAGCAATGGCAGAAGCTGGCTGTGTCCGACCGGGGTTAGAGTGGTAGCGTTTTCTAGGATTTACTATGGAAGTTTTCGTGTGCACCTCTTGTCTACCAGCAGCTGACCGTGCCTTCCGGGCTCAGTATGATTCCCCCCCCCCCCCACCCTCCTTGGGCCTATTTCAGACATATCGACTTTTCGCCGGCCGCAATGTATTCCAGAGGGTGCACCGTTGTGAGACATAAATGACAAAGTGCATCACCACATGGCCATGTTCCCGTTCCCAAGGCTAATGTCAACATGGATGTTCATAAAAGTTTGTTGTACTTCTATTACCCAAATTTTAAAGATAAAACGCGGAAAAGTTAAGTAAGCAGAGGGTGGGTTCGTCCTTTGAACCTTCAGAGACCAATTCCTGGAGCTTTCGCAAAGCTATATCAAGAATTAAAGAGTGGTGACAGAAAGTTTTCCTGTTACTCCAGAATGACTAAAGCAAGGTTTGATGAGTTCCTGAATCGACAAGGTCTTGTATTGCGCAAGCCATCTCACCAATCTGACTTGCACAGGTTTATTAAGAGTGTAATGTTAATGTCAAGCTTCTCTGTTGTTCTGAAAAATCAAACAATAAAAACATTAAAACTACCACCTGAATGAATTGCTTACACAGTGAATGAATGCCGTAGTGAGGTGACGAGACGTCAAAAAATATGTGTCTGAGCAAATTAAGAGTAATTTTACAAAATATTTCTGGCGTTTCCATGCAAAAGAAAATTCGAAAATAATCATAGTCAACAGCAATGTGTCTTTATGCATGATTTATCCCCCCCCCCCCCCCATGCCAATCCATGTCCCCATTTACCTTTCTAATGGATTCCACTGACCTCTGACCTCCTCTCCTCCCCTCTCTCTAGTATCAACATGTGTCAGTCAGGCAGTTGGAGCTCACGTGCCCCACCCCTACAATGTTCAGAAGTACCTGACTTGTGGGTTACCAATCTCTGTCAACAAGTGTGCTGGGGATCTGGTGTGGAGCCAGTCACTGCAGAATTGTGTGGATTCCGATGCCGCTGGTAAGTTCTGAATTTGAGTTTGGGTTTTATGGCGGCTCAGCACGACAACGGCCCCTTTGCGGCCTTCACAGTCTATATGGGTACTTAATGTATGTTTCGTCTTTAGAGCTTTTAAATTTCACATAGAATTAATTAGTTCCGTATGAACTATATCACACCGGTAAATTATCAAAAGTTGTTTTGTATGGATGTGAAAATAGTTTTGTAAATGAGTTGTTTCTTTTAAAAAGTTTTTATAAAAGTTTTTAAGCCAAATTGTAAATCTTTGCCTCTCTTATAAAGGACAGGACGCGATGTGGATCCACGTTAGAAAATAATTCTTTCATAGATCCGCAGGCATAGTGCCTTTTTCGGATATGCAGGATTTCTGCACATTCGGTGATCATGTTGAGGCTCTGAATGATATAAAAGGAGGACAGAAACGTTTCTGTTTGTATGTTTTCTTTTGAATTGATCGAGGATATTAGAGATTTGATTAGGTTTTCAAAGGAAATAGTTACAATAGAGTTTACTTTTTAATTTTATGTGATTCATTGCTCGATTTATTCCCCCTCAGCTGAATACCCTTTGATGTATTTAATATATGGCCCAGATTCTAGTTTTAAAATTGCTTGTTTGTAGTATCATCCCGACTTCCCTTTTTTCTTTCATCACCTAAAATCATTTAAAATAATGTAGTTCATGGTGGAGGAATAAAATTACGAGTACATTTTCGATTTATATTCAGTTATTATGATGATCTTGAGTTGAAATGTGTTTTTTAGCGTAACACTCTTAACTTTTCCCGTCTCTGGGCGTGTGAAATGTAATGTTTACCTTTCGGTTTTTAATGGAATCAAAAAGTTTGCAAGATTTTCTCGCAAAGGTTAACTAGTCATGAGTAAAATGCAAATTAATGTCCTTCTTATTTCCCAGCCGTCTTTTTCACCTCCCTGGTTGCTAACGAAAGCGAGAACGTCAACATCACGTGCTCGGTGTCTCCTGGTACATACAGCACTATAGATCTGGTTCGTCAAGACTGTCACGAGTGGAGTGAGCGGGATTCAAGGATTACGGGGGCATGGAAGTGTAGGACTGACTCACGGGATAGGGAGGCTGCTCACCTGTATTGACTTCTGTTAGTTGACGTAAAGCGTGCATGTTGTGAGTGAAGTTGAGGCGTAGTAGAGGCAAAATCTGAATAGTCAGATCACTGCAAGTTAAGAGGTCCCAGGGGACAGACGTGAGATCAGAAGCAGTCGGGAGATTGTGATGTGTTTTCCAGTGATGACTGGTAGGTTGAACTATGATTTATAATTATGATGATTGATGTATTATATTCGCCTATGACCATGATGTAAATAAGTATATGTGAGGAATGTGGAAGTCAGTGATTACTGTGTATAGAAATGTGCGCCATGAGCGATAGATGTAAGTTAGGTTTATGGATTCGTAGCGAGAGTGAGTGCTATGTGGTACGGTGGAGGTGTGTTACCGTAAGATGTGTGGTGAGTGAAAGGTGGACTATTGTGTGTACGCTTCATGGTTTGTAATGAGGGGTGAAGTGGTTAGAAATGGTATGGTATTATACCAATGTAATGTTCTTCTTGTAGGTGCCGGGGTCGGGCAGAGACGCCACCCGCGGTAAGCGAACTAGCACAGGGGATAGGCCAGCATAGGGCCGAAGGCTACGCATAGGCCAGTGGAGTGAAACTGTCGAGCAGGACAGGAGGGGCGCATGAGTCGTGGCAGTCTGGCCACAGACAGGGATGTGTATATAATTGTTAATGTGCTCTAAGATGTACTACATGTGATAGTGATATACGAATGTGCTATTGTGATATTAATGTTAATTGAACTATTAACGTGCTATTGCCATGTTGAGGAGCTCTTGGAATGCTCAGGTGTTATTGCCATAGGAATGTGTTATTAAGACATTGAGTGGAGAGGCTGAAGCCGAAGTGTATTTAAAAGTAACTACCGGGTTGTGGACCCGAGGAAGAGTGCTTGAGGGAAAGAAGGCCGTTGGACGGCAGTTGGTTAGAGTAATATAATGTATGTCATTGCAGTGTATCCTTATCTTTATGTTTAATAAATGTGTGAGTCTGATGGGTTGTTCTGTTAAGTGTTATACTTGTTCGTTCGTGATTGTCGTCTTGTTATAACTATTACATCTCCCCGCCTGGGATTTGTGACAAAGACCAAGGCCAGGAAGTGTCACTAGTGACTTTCCACTCCGGTGGAGACGTCACGGTGGCGTCACCGCGGGTAGCGCCTCAAGGGTCAATGATGGAGAGTTCACCTTGCTGATAGCATCAATTAGTTACGTCACTTGCCTTGACTCAGGAGTTTACGTTTGTAAACATGACAACGGGCATCGAGCTAGCGGGACTTTAGACGTGTTTGGTATGTAACATTTGGAATAAGATACAGTAACTTCTGAGGTAGCAACATTTTAACTAAAGTAATCAAATTAATGCAACAAATACAAATATTATTTCGAAATTATTTGCTCATACCTGGGAAAGTTCTCTAAGAATAGAGCATTGGACATCAGGTGGCGTTTTCGGATATGGGATTAACAATGATTACTTCAGAATAAACGCACGTGCCATAACCATTAATAGAGATAGTTCTTTGGACACGACGGTGCTCGTTAATGTTGAGGAAACTGTATTTGTTTTTGTATACTACTTTAACCCATTTGGGAAATTTGCTTTTGTGTCATTGCACCCAGTTACAACTGGAGCAGGCACGTCGTCGCCACAGTGTAACGCCGGTCGTCGTTTTTGTGTGTGTGTAAGGGGAGGGGGGGGGAGAAAAGTCTCTATTAAATAGAAATGTAAAGAAATGTCTCTATAAAAATCGGATATTTTCACTGGAAACAAGCATGCAATTTCTTTTCTTAAGCAGTTCGCTTAAAGCCATGTGTAACGTTTGTATTCTGTTTGAAGGCATCCCGTATTTGTATTCCCGAAGTTAGGCTGTCTAGTATTTGTTTAAGTGACCTTGCGGTACAGCCGGTGAATTGAGCATCAAACGGAATCCATTCATGTCTCAGTGAATGTATGAGAAATTTGTACTAGGCAGCTTTACATATAAATTTATTCATTTCAGCACTGCCGTCAACAAGCCAGACCAATCTTGACATTTCAAGTTTTCCAGTCAAAGACAAAACTTTGGTCATCTATTGCAACAATGTGTTACAGGATAAGGTAAGAAGAGGACACTGCATGTGGTCATATCATAATTTAATTAAATTTTAAGTGACAGCAATTAACCATGGGTAATCTGAGAGCTAATTGCGACCTCAGTTCTTGTCTGTTCTATCTCCATTTTCTGAAATGCTGGATATCTTTTAGCATGTAGAAGATGTTTAACTAATGTACTTTTTGACACATGTTCAAAATGCGTTGTGGCACTCATCAAGCCGTTTTGCGATTCCGAATAATTCCAACTCCTTATCAAAATACTAAAGCGGCAAATGTTTAACGTCGAATTGTTATGCAAAAAGTGGAGTCGGAACAAACAAGAACTAAAGTCGTGTTATGTCAAGGGACAATACAAACAAGACGTGACTCCATGCATTGCATGCCCTAAAAATGGACATGTTTTTCAAAATCATTATTCTAAACTGTGCACTGGTTTTAAAGTTTATTTCATTTCCAAACACGGATTACAAAATTTGATAGATGTCAGGACAGAGACCAATACAGAACAGTGTAATAGAAGAATGGTGTGTCCTATTCTCCATGCAGGCACATAACAGTCGAACTATTCTCAAAAGAGCCAAAGCTCCAGAGGGGCCGTATTCTGATGTGGACCTTCAGTCAATATCTTCTACTGCCTCCCCACAGGACCAGTGCAAGGTAAAGTAGCTCACATATCATTTTTTTAACGACATTTGTATTATCAGTACTTTTGCTGAGGCAAGAAAAAAATGTAGATTCTCCAGTAAGCTTCAGAAACAACCTGTTTTTCTAACACTTTAGAAAATTGTAGTATCTATTATATATTTCAGTAACTTGCAACCTTTGGCATGACTAACTGACCAAACTATACATTCTTCAGGCCTTAAATTTGGCAGGAAGGTGGCAATTGAGATAAGGAAGATGATGGCTATAATTAAAAGTTGTTTACTTCAAGCATGTATTTTTAAAAAATAACAATGTTTATTGCTATGTAACATCTGCATTTTTGCATGTTTGTTTCGTAATGTATAGTACCGTGCATGCCATAAAAAGTAACCGTATCAAGCGTTCAGTTTGGTGTGTAGTGTTCTGGTGCGCATGAGTTCTGAAGCAAGACCCTAGATTATTACTTTTATTATATGAGAGAGAGAGAGGGGGGGGGGGGAGCACATTATTGTTTATTCTGGGCAATGCCCGGTTGGTCATCTAGTATAACAATATGGCAAATACGCCTTGAAATACAGGTGGTCTAGAGGCAAGGTGCTCGCCTCTCATGCCAAGGTACCCGGGTTCTAAACCCGGGCAGTGCAGGCATGTTGGAAATTGGATTTTTCTCATATTTTCAAGTCCCTGGTCCTATTGGGGGGGGGGGGGGGGGGTAGGATCGAGTACCTAGACTATTATATATTTCAGTAACTTGCAACCTTTGGCATGACCAACTGACCAAACTATACACTCTTCAGGCCTTAAATTTGGCAGGAAGGTGGCATTTGAGATAAGGAAGATGATGGCTGTAATTAAAAGTTGTTTACTTCAAGCATGTATTTTAAAAAAATAACGATGTTTATTGCTATGTAACATCTGTATTTTTGCATGTTTGTTTCGTAATATAGAATACCGTACATGCCATAAAAAGTAACCGTATTAAGAGTGTTCAGTTTGGTGCGTAGTGTTCTGGTGTGCATCACTTCTAAAGCAAGACTGTAGTTTATTACTTTTATTATACTAGAGGGGGGAGGGGGATCACATGATTGTTTATTCTGGGCAATGCCCGGTAGCTCATCTAGTGTTTCTAAATTTTGCCTTGGATGTGGTTGACAGTGATTAGCTCTTCTCTTGATCTGCCTAACCCATTTCTCTGCAAAGAGATGCTTTTGGGGTATTTCGTTGAATTTACAAACATGGGATAATAATGATATAGCAGTCTGTATGTTTTAATGCTTTCCAGTTTGAGGGCAGAGTAACGTTTACCGTGGCTTCAGTAGAGATGAACGCGTGGAACGATACTTATCTCCGATGTTATACGGACATTCCCGAAACCAGTTCAGCTCCCGAGTGGATCTTTGTGATAGACAGTGAGTGCTCTCTTTGTTGCAAAGGGCTAGAAAAAAAAAGATCATGTGTGCGAGAGAGGGATAATACTATATTATTATGTGTGTAATTGGGATGGGGGGGGGGAGTACAGATAGATAGAGAGAGGTACAGAGAGAGAGAGAGAGAGAGAGAGAGAGAGAGAGAGAGAGAGAGAGAGAGAGAGCGAGAGAGAGAGAGAATCCTAAATTTTGGTTGTATATTAATTCTGTTTACTTATTCTGGAAACTATGTTAGTACACGAATAGAGTAGACCTTTTTCCCCTAGTTGTAACTAAGAGCAGAAGTATTAATAAATGTGTGCAGGGATAGTTATTAACTGGCAGTTGAGTGTGCAGGGATAGTTATTAACTGGCAGTTGACATCAAAGAACAAAATCTAGCTCATTAATTCCTTAGTAATGCTAGTCTCTCTAGTCGTCTCTATAGGGATCTGGCGCTTTTGAGAGATTACCTTTGGACTAACATAATATGATAGCACTCTTTCTCCAAATTCTGATCATTGTGACCAGTCATATGACGTGGAAATTTTATTACTAATTTATTGTCTCCTCAGGTGCTATTTGTACTGGTGTATCTTTCGGTGCCATCATAGCCAACCCGTACTACAGCAGCTCTTACATTGGCTGTTTTGACGACACGTTGGTGTTTGAGACGTGCCAGGACAACAAAATCTGGAGACAGGACATTCTAAACTGTGCTCTACCTACTGATGCTAGTAAGCACTTATTTAACCATGAAGTGCCCATGGGTATGGCACTCCATATCTGGAATACATCACCAGAGCCCATTGATCTATAATTGGAACACTAATTTATCAACAAAATAAATGTTTTTCCGTGATAAATATCTATATTCCTGCATGCATTTGAACATTTAAATTAGTTTTGCAAGACTCTTAATTGTTATGTTAGCTAACTGAATAAATGTCTGGACATAAGAGGGTTAAAAAACATTATTGAAAATCCAAAGAGAAGCCTCAGATATAATCAAGTACCCGGTAGTACTTTTCTTGAAATGAGTAAACAGTGCCATTTCCAGCGTTGACATAGAATCATCAATTACAAAGAAGGAAAACGACAGTGACGGTGGTATTTCGTCGAGGGGGGATGGAACCGGTTCCTGAATTTTTTTTTCCCGCCATCAAGCATCCTCGCGCAATCGATATTTTGTCCGGCAAAAAAAGTTAAACTGCGAGAAGAGCATTAAAAGAGCGATTGCCGGAAAAACACCTATTACCGGAAATAAACAAGTTAGTGCTTCCGGTCTTCTGCCCCGGGTACTTTTCGTTGTGTAGGTCTTGGCTACCTTGCAGTCTGTCAGTTCAGCTCTTTCCTTTGCGTTTTAGTGATAGATCCATCATCCACAAAGGGAGATAATGTGATGAAACATCGAGTGTGATCGTTTCGTGATTCATGGTGATTTTCTGTTGGATATATAGCTGGTGAAGCTTGTGAGGTGAAATTTCAAGGTAGAGTCTAATGAATATTAGACTTGATCTAGATCTAGATCTAGTCCCTGTTTGTACAGATTCTAGATATCTAGATCTAGTTTGTTATTGGTTTGTTTTTTTTAAGGGGGGGGGGTTACTAAACAAATTTAGATCTACCTTGCATTGGGTAGGGATTAGTTCAACAAATGGATAAAGTCACTGATAATAAGCTATGCGTTTTGGTTAACATGTAAACTTGCAGTGTAATCCATCTAGATTCTAGATCTAAGAATAGTGTGGTCTTGAGAGACAAGTGAGAAATGACTTGGGAGCAAGTTGGCAAATAATGTCATTTTCATACTTAAATCATAGCTCTAGTACAGATTCGTTATGGTATTATTAAAATGCTTTAAATTATGTATTGTTGAGTCATCTAATCTTTTACAATCACGCATGACAAGTGCTTCCCGCAAAAAGTTCAGGAAATTTTTTTATCTGGTTCCATCCCTGCAGTGTGAGTGAGTGTGGTCCAAGTTGGGCACTCTCTTTGCTCAACTCTACAGCATGAATGACAATTTCAAAATTATAAAATTAATTTTCTTAAGCGCCAACGAATCTAACCAAGTCTCCATCATATCGTTTTCATTCACGTCTCTGGTAATCTATTATCGCTGCAAAATATGACTTTTTTCCCCTTTTAATAAAGCCCAGTGTTACGAATCTGGACTGGGTGATAGTGCCCTCCAGTGTTAGGGTTCTGGTACTAAAGTCCCCTCTAGCTGTTATGAAGAGGGTCTTCTCAATGATGGTATTATGACTGCATTTTAAATCGAGAGGTATTTAATATTTAATCTTCCGTACCATGCCACACACTAAGAACAATCTGAATAAGTTTCATAAACAGACCTGCAGGGCCACAAATTTAATTACATTAATTACCCTAACAATTTTGGTCTAGATCTATTACATAGTAAAGACAACATCAGCAGCATCAAATCTAAATTCAATAATATGTCACTAGAAGTCTTCTCTAGATTCCTATAATATTATGATAATTCTGACTCACTAACAATTTAAGTACTAATTATATATCTCTCAGATATAGTCTGCCTACTATCTATCAATCAATATACTAATATGGTCTCTGGCGACGATGTCATCTCAGCTATTTGTGCCTACCGCTTATAATGGATCAAGCTCGTCAATATAAACTGACGTATTTAAGTCTATTGGATCTACTCTAGGATGGGCTGGCAATCCCCAGCCTCATCCAGACAAATCAATCCCAATTCACAGATGTGTATGCCAAACATTCATACTAGTGGCAAGTCAATATAAATCTTTGTCTTGCATTCTTGGGTAGCACTCCTAGCATATGCGGCAATCCTGTCCTACTGGATAAATTATGTTCAGTTCCTCGTTCATTGTTGAATCATCAAAGGACAAACACTTACACTTGGTCCCTGGTGTTAGAAAACCAGGGAACAGTGGACAGTAGCAGTGGGCATATCTCATTCAAGCATATGGCTTCATCTCAATGTCTATAGTGGACTAGACATGAATCAACAGTCTTATGATTCTTCAGGCAGAATCGTGCCGACGCCTGCACAGATTGGAATTTTCTGTATGGAGTCATGGACATAGGTATGGCTACGCTTTTATACTGTGCAGCCACCTGCAAATTACCGTCCAAATCCCTAGATTTGATTGGTGCATCCATGCGAGCTCATCTCGCAGTATTAATATATTCTACGTGGGAGTTGGTCACGGCCTTGTACTAAAACAGACAAGGTCAATTTAAAATGTCAAAACAATTACTGAAATCTTTAAACCCTCGTGCATTCTACATTTTATGTACGAATTTCTGAACGCGACTAAGCGTCTTAAACTATCTATCCTTATTCACCCCTTCTCTTCCCTTCTAAGTGTTCATCAAAATCACGGGGTCGAGAATTGCACTGTCACTCCTAACTTATCCATTTATTCTATCTCGCCCCACTTTCTTTCCCTCTCTAAGAAAAAGTGTTTCAAAAACAAACTGTTCACGAGAACAGTTCAAGGACAAAATTACGCTGGTTATAATCAACGAGACCGTGAAAAATCAACTCCTTGCGAGTCGTGACCCAGCACGGCAATTATAGTACTTAACCCATGACACCCAGCGCATGGGAGGCCTGTTGTTTGACGACGAAACATCATGATGTTCACATTTTGTTCTCAATTTCAGCCGTGACAATGGAAACTCCAGCCATGTCTGTTGATGTGACTAATGACGTGAACATGACATGTTCTGTCACATCTGGGACATATCAGTCCATCTCCTTGTATCACATACCAAAAGAGGCCGCTGTGGAAATGGTAACCTTTAACTCGGACGGACATCAAGACATTAGTTCTGACAGGTAAGCTATAAATTTAACCCTTATATCGCAGAGGAAAAAAACTTGGAAATAGTTTGTATTGAAAAAAGGTTAAGAAACTTCACCTAGATGACCTCTGCATTACATTCAGACGAAGCTTTTAGTTTAAATTAGTTTTGTCGTTTGCCCTTTCATGTGATAAAGTATAAAGATCTAGTATTAAAAAAGTTTTATTCATTTTCCCAAAGGAAAAAATGGAGAGGTAACACGTACGACAATTTTACTTTTAACAGTGTGGATTGGGTTAGTGTCTTTCTATCAATAAGTTATTTCTCATTTGGCAGCTAGTTTATAATTGGTTATATTTGACAGAGTAGGTGGAGTCTCCCGAGAGACAACAACCGACGGCACCACGCGATTGGTTACCACTATCAATGACGTGACGTGTAATGACGCAGGCCAGTACGAATGTAGACATAATAACAAAGAGGTGTCTGCTGGCAATGTGGCAGTCAAAGGTAATTCATGTGAGAAGAAGCTGGTGTAGATGTTGACATTTGGGTACTTAGCTTTCGTCCTCTTTTTCAGAAAGTATTTAAAGATAATACCAAGTGAAGAAGAACTTGACATAAAAAAATACTCTTTCTTGAATGAGGAGGGAGAGAGAGAGAGTGTGTATGTATGTGGGTGTGTATTTTCTGTTATAAACTAACAACAAGTTCGCTTTCCAAAGTTGAATCAATTCATGTCACATCGGCCATAGAGTGAAACGGCAACATTGTCGACAAATAAAAAGAAATTTACACTAGTTACATTCAACAGTTAACTTTTTTTTACTGGCGTGATGGGATTTTTATTTATTTATTTATTTAAGCATTTATTTATAGGAAAATAGCCTCCTAGCTGTGAAAAAGGGTTGTTTTTTAATAAAGCAAACTGCTGTGAAACTGCTACGTTCTCGTTCATTCTTTCAGTTGCTCCATCAGTGACCATTATAGCAGATCCAGACTTCACACCAATCACCTCTAACTTCATTGTCTGTAGAGGTAATCTTGACCTTAGACAGGGAGGTCAGCTGCTTGTGACCCGTCGTGACCCGACCACTGGCAAGTTTGAGGACGCCGGTATATCAGTGAAATCCAGCAAAAGTTTGGCTGGAACAGATGATTGTTGGCAGAAACAGGAGATAACGTTTACGTAGGTGCTCAGATTAAGTTAACCCGTTCTTGGTTTGGTAGAATTTGCTTGTCAGTAAACATAAACAAACATAATAAAATTATCCAAGGCATCCGGCGTTGCTCAGGATAAATCAATTTATTAGTTTCAATTCTGGGTGGTTAGGATTGATTTCCTTCACCTTGCCTGTTCCTTTATGTTAATTTTGTTGTTTGTTTGTTTGTTTGTTTTAAAGAAGCCTCACTGCACTCAATTTGCACAATATTGTCGTATACACCTCTTCAGCAATCCAGACGAAAACTGTCGTGATATGGCAATAATCTGCGCACTACTGGTCAGTTTGTTTAATAATAGTGAACACATCTTGGGAAGCGATGACGTCACGGGCTCATGCGTTCGTGAAAAGAAAGTATCAGAGGTGATCGATCAGCGACACAAAGTAAACTAAAAAAAAAAAATCAGTCAGCAACACAAGGTAAACTCGAAAAAAAAAAATAAAAAAATTTCCCAACCACTTCGAGCCTTCAAATGTGGGAAAAAACCAACAAAAAAAACCCCTCTACAGGTCGAAAGGACTTCACCTAAAAAATGTCACGCTAATCCGGACTGCGTGCACGGCGATCGGTAAAAAATCCAAGCGTTTTTTAAAAAAAATTTATTATTGTATACATTTACAATTATTACCTTTGTCTCTGGAACTCAAACAGGCAAACCTGTTGTATAATTATATGCGATGGAAAGACTGACATAAACAATGGAATGGGCTGCATTAGGGCTGGACAAAGTGAGTGTCGTGTCTGTAATTAATGTGAAACGTTTCATTACAGGGATGTCTTTGACCTCAGCTGGAACAACACGGACGTGCGCTGTGAAACGACAGCGCCGTACGGTGTATCTGAAACAAATTATACCCGGTGAGTCTGGTTATATTTTCACACTGAATGAATAGTCTCCCCATACAGTGCAACGCGCGAATATTAAATCAATTTCACGCCCTTGTTTCTATGTCTACAGCAACTGTTTCCTAAAAAAAACCAAAACTGATCAATGTATTATTATATTTATGCCATTCAAGTGGTAGCGCTAGGAATATAATTCACTGATAACATTAATTAATTCTGTTTGTATTATTCTACTGCATGTTTGCTTTACGCCAAAGGTCTGCCATGTAACTGAAAAAGACCCTTTTAAGGTAAAAAAAACCCAGTATTTTAGAGGAGACACTAAAACCATTTCATGCTGCACTCTATTATATTCTGAAATGCCTGAAAGAAACAATTAGTGTTATATATTTCTGATCCAGATAGAAAGAAAGAGCGCATTTCATTGTATAAAATTATGTTAAAAGATGAATTTTACCTAGACTGACGTATTTCCGTCTTTTTTCGTACACAGGTAGGGTTGTATCTCACAATAGTGGGTTTGTAATAATCCTTTTATGCCTGTCTTTTGTTACTGAACTCTCCTGTTTTCTCGTTTAATAATGTACAGGTGACATATGCCTGACAGAAGAACTAGGTGACATCATCCTTCATCCATACACAAATTGAAGATACATCATGTGTTTTGCCAATCTTTACATCATCATGCCTTGCCCGGGAACGAACGACACGCTGGTGCCCTTCCTGAAGGAATGTGTTGATGAAGGAGTGCCAGGTATAAATGTTCTTGTTGGTGGTGTATTCATGTTATGTTTTTAAAAAAATGCAGATTTTTTTTTTTTTTTGCTGTCACTTTCTGATGATGATCTCGTTGTTTATGTTGGTTACTCCTTTATGTTGACTAGTTGGCACGCTGGTTCGGGGAATAATAAAAGAGGTGTGATATTTAAAGTTGTCTTTCAATCACCAGTGTGTAAACAGAGGCGCAGAAGGAAATGTCCAGTCATACTTTTTTAATTCTACACGAAGGAAATGCTTCTTTTTTTCCGGTTCAAAATGTCGGAACACTTTTCTACTGTTCAACTGAGTTGTGGCTCAAAATCAGTGAAAGTATAAAAGTAATTAAAACGAACTTCAAGACGTTTTAGAACATGCACACGTACACCTTTACATCTTTCTATGGGTAATATAAGATTTTGTAGAAGTTTAGCTTTTCATGATTATATTGGGGGCCTTATTTGCATTATAAAATGATCGATATTGTTTCAGAAACAACAGTGGCGTTCTTTATTTTTAAGGGATGAAAGTGAAGTAAGAAATATCCCATATTATCATGTTCATTTTTGCCTTCTGCCTACCTAAGTGTCTGATCAAGGGATCTCTCTGCAGGTCTGCGGCTGCTATTTTGTGCTCGATTTTCCTATTCTTAATTTCATAGGCAGCTTTTTGGTTTAAATTGTCCCAGATCCTGCTTTAAAATAGCAGTAATTTTATATCGGTATAACAATGATAATATAATTTCTTGAGCCGATAATGAAAGAATAATTAATAATAACGATGCCTGTAATGGTGGTGGACGATGACAGAGGGCGACTTAGCGACTTTGTTCTTGTTTGTTCCACCTCTACTTTTCACGCAACTGAGAAATTCGATGTTAAACATTTGTGGCTCCAGAATTATGACAAGGAGTTAGAGTAAATTGGACCTGTGAAAGAGATTGATAAGTGCCACAAGGCATTTTAAACAAGTGTCAAAGTGGACATTTGTTGTACCTCTTCTACATACTAAGAGATGGTCAGTTTTTTTCAGAAAATGGAGATAGAACAAACAAGAAATAAGGTCGGGAGAGGACCAAAAAAAAAAAAAAAATATTGGTGTTTGCAGAAACCCACTGGAGTTAAGTACAAAAGAAGACCATGAGCACTAAAACTGACATCTTTCACTTTCTGCCTTTCTTTAAATGTACATTGTCCCTGAGACTTCTCGCATGCTTCATCTCCCATAGCGCACTGCAAGCACATTCTTCCCCCACTGTCCCCCTTGCTGCCACCCATTGCCTACAGCAAACTGGTAAAGATAGTTTATAATTGGCGAGAGTAGTAATATAAGCAAAAACTGTATTATTATTATTATTATTACTCTTATTACTAGTTGGACCCCCTGTCTCACGGAGTACACAAAATGTAATTTTTTAAAGTTGAGTTTCGATCACCAAGGAGTAAAATGAGGCGCAGAACGAAATCTCCCTTCAAACTATTTTTTTTTTTTTTTCATTGGAGGCCTTACTTCCTTTACTATTACTGTGTGATGTAAATTGCTATTACTGTTATTGTTGTTGTTGTTACAAACACTGCCTTTTATAAATAACTATGTTGTCTATTCCCTAGCAACCGGCATCATAGCACCCACCTCCTTCACCGATCTGGATGACCTTGACCTGACCTGTCTCCTCAGACCAGGCAGTTTCAAGACTTTGACTCTCTTTAAACTTGACAACACGGGAACCATAGCAACACCCCTGGCCACCCTCACCTCTGAACTGTCAGTTGTCAAGGAGACCAGTGATGCCATTGAGACCGAGGCTTATTTTGTAGATGCCAATGGCAACAGACATTTTGTTGTTACTTTGAAATCTGCCACATGTGATGATATGGGTACCTACATGTGCCATCTGGACCGTGGACAGAATCAGAGCGCTACGGTATCCAGCGTCATAGGTATGTTTTCACCTACACTTTTCCTAGTTTATCTATTCTGTTAGGGGTGAAACTGAACTCGGCTGGTGTAGGTGCCAGACTGGTGGCTTGGGTCCCAAACGTTTTGCTTCACACTTATAGGCACTGCCCACATAAATTTTGCCTCACACCACTAGCATATCAGGCACAGCCAACACCACTACCTAGCAGGCAGTGCCTATTGCGTTAAGGCCCGGCGCGCACTATGTTAAAATTAACCACCCATTCAGTGGATCTCAATCTTTCATGTGGCGTGCAGCAGGGTAAACTCTTTGCCAAGCATGCAAAAATCTGCGTTTGCACGCCGTGTAGCAGGCAAAACGGGATAGTGCGCGCGGCCCCTAATGCGAAGTAAAACTTATGGGCGTCAAGCTACCGGTCTGGCGCTTACATCAGGCATGGTGTGTTTCACCCCGTAGGCTGTTGGTGCACTAAGTCAAGTATGTTTGGTCTCGGCATTCGTGTGAGATGTGAACCATGGAATTAAAAACAAAGATACTAGAATTGATGAGATAGACAACTTGTGCTTTTAGCGTGCACAGATTTCACACCGTCACCTGGAGGCAAACGCGAGCAATTCATGAAAAGTGCCATATTTTACAAAGCCAAGTAAGAAATAATACTGAATTTTGTTCACTGTTCAGCTATCGCTATAGGCCTTGGTTGACGTCACTTATTTTGGAATTATGACCTCAATCGCTGTGGGAAAACTGGCCATTTTCTATTCTTTTTTAGCCACAGTAGAACTGTCACAATCTTGCAACATAAATTTACCATTATATCAAGCATTCTTTCATACTATTCGCCATGGGCCCCTCCCCCGATCAGCGCGCAAATTGTGTGCACGGGTTATTTAGTGGTGCGAAGAAGACAGTGTCTCATCTTATCGTTTCTAGTCTCTTTGATAAAAAGGCGAGACCAAAGCAAGTTTGTCTCACCAGTGCGGGTGTATCAAGTCTATCTTGAGTCAGTTGGTGGATGGTTAGAGCTCGAGCACTGCGCCACAACATTCAATACACATTTGACCCACTGCGCCGCAGCTTTAACGTTCTCGGAATTCTCATTAGTTTTCAGCAGTTTTCGCATGACAACAGCTAGATCTTCTCTTTTATGTCTATATTGGCTATTATATTCTTGGCTTTCTTATCTCCCTCTCCTAATCTTTTTGTCTTAAACATTATCTTTGTTGTCCTCTTTACTTTTCTTTCATCAGTTTCTCATCGTCTTCTAGTGCCATAACATTACTTTCCATATTATTGCAATTTTTGATCATCTCTTTCTTTTTCACAGTATTTATTGTTCTTGCCGTGTAATTCATTTTCCAGGCTCATTTTCACTATGTCATCATTTCTTCTCAATGTTAACATTTAAAAGCCGTAATATGTGAGTGGGTCTGACGAAATCGGGCTTAAGGTGAAAGACCAAATTCCTGAGAAAAAAAAATCCTCCAAGGGGAAGGGGGGGGGGGTCGGGAGGGAGGGTCATTTTCTATGGAAATTGAGATTTGCTTATAATTTGAACGATTAGCCAGATGTCTGCATTCAGTTAAAATATCTTGCTTGAAATAGTGTTGGAAATATTTTATTTTGATTTTTAAAGAGGTATGTATTTTATCTTTAGCCCGGTTTTGTCAGATCCAATCATATCTTTCCCTTTACTTCACACTGTGTACAGCATAGATTATTTGAGGCAAGGAAAAAAAAGAAAAAAGAACGATATCTGAGGAATACAATTTTTTTGACCTTGTGTGAAAAATACCAACATATTTTATTCTCTTATCCTTGAGATCCACACTTAAGCCACTATCAATTACAACCATTGATTTTCCTTTTAGTTCCCAACAACACCGTCAATTTGATCATTCCTGATGATGTCATTTCCGACGCCGTCTACAACATCACGTGTGACGCGGCGGTACAGGAAGACAAATCGTTTGTTCTGCAGCGGAGAGATATTGGCCAATCAGAATTTGTAGATACAGCGCTCCAGCCTGTAGTTACATTTCCCACGGATGGTCCGAGTCAGTGCAGGTCAGATATGCAAGCACACCTTGGCAATGTCGACACTGCTCTACGCTACTGGCATAAGCCATTTTTGACACTATTGAGATGTTAAGAAAAAAACTGTTCCTTTTCTGTCATTTTGGTGGCTTACGCCATTATGATTCTATTGAATTATTACATTTTCCTATATTTTTTGTATAATATTATCTGATAGCCCTCATGCTCAGTAATGCAATGAGCTGTCCGTTGCCTTTTGACATCTGACATAATATCCATTGTCGAAGAGAGTTGACGATATGTCACAGTCCAAGTTGGGAAAGTCTAGCAAAATGACAATTCAGGCTCAAATACACAGTTTGAGATTTTTACTGGTTTGGGTGATTATGTTTGTTGATTGTTTTCTAAAAACAGAATCGTAAATTGTTGTCCCAGCCAATAGTTTGCTCGATTTCCTCAAGTATTGGCTGCGACGTTCTGTGCCGTCGCTTCACGGCAGTCTATCTCCCACAAAGGTTTATCTTTTCTTCCAGCAATGTTGTTTGTGATGTGGTAGCCCTAACGTTTCATTATCTCCCAGTAACCATGTTTTGGGTGAGGTTTTAACAGGCTTACTTTGGAGATCGCAGACAGGACTGGGGAAGGACCTTATAATATCTCGTCTCAGGAAAGCTTTCTTTCTCTCTCATTCCTGTTTTTATGTATATTTTTCTTATTTTAAAAGGTACTGCCTCATCGGTTGTATCAGGGGGATATTGCACAGTTATGCATGTGAAGTGTGGTAAACACAGCGATTTTTGTACTTACACAATCATTTTATTATGTTTAAGAAATTGTACATACAGTCTAGGGGAACACATTTTCATGACTCCTTATATTTATTTAAGATGTAAGGAGGCAACACTTTAAATTTTGCATATTCTGCCTTACTTAAGAAGGGAAAAGGAGAAGAATTAGAACTCGAAGTTCTCCTTTATAGATATATATGAAAATATAAATGTAATTTGTCTATGAATGGAGACCCAATGTCTCTCCAGCACAACATGTACCGCTTCACCTGAGGGCATTTTGCTTTTCTGGGTTCTTTGTCCTTGTTCTTGTCAACAGTGGTATATGATAGAGATCGTGTTCCTCGGCTTGTTGACAGCCATCTACATTGTTTTGAGAAAGATGTCTCAACGCCGTAGCATCCTTACCCTTTGATTGTTTGGAGATGAGGCTCCCCCTTTTGCAGATTCGAATTACTGATCGTGAATCCTGTCTGGCATAGTTGTAATTAACCCCTTTCAGCCCACGGTCTAATGAAAAGACTGTTGTGCACGACTATCTCAGTACTCTTTTCTGCTGTGTTTCAGACGCCGAGCTCATTTTGAAAATATTTACGATATGAGCTGGAACAATACAGTTCTGAGGTGTCAAACACGTGATCGCAGTCAAGAGTCCACAGAGGAAACACTGTTGGTGATATCAGGTAAATGCTTGTTTATATCTTTCTGTGTTCATACAATGAGCAGTGACCGGTTTTAATAACCAATGCGGGTTTAATTTGGTCTGAGTGACTTCATCTTAGGAAACTGGTTGAGTAATGTTAAGATTTGATATGTAATTATTCTGAACTCTCATTTAGAGTGGAAACAATGCTCTTTAATTTGAGTTTGAATAATGTTTTGTCACTGGCTAATGTAGACAGTTCTGTCTGCATAGCAAATGGCATTTATGTAACAGTTTTGGAGCATGAAAGACTACACAGTGAAACACTCAATGATGTTTCCAGTCATCAGCATTCAGTTTTTGCCACATGCCATTCCTCCCTTTCATTACTGTATTGTTATTGACCATACGTAGGCGCGTATGTGTGGGCGTGACGTTCTAATCTACAACTCTGATACAGAATTCTGTAAATCAGAACTAAGTGTATATCTTCCCAGGCGAAGGACGAGGATCGGTCGAATATAGTAAATCGCTTCAGGAGGAAAAGTTTGAGAGTAAGAGAGGAAAGACAAATGACTTGGAAAAATAACGACCACACTTACTGAATGTTGCAGATTATTCTATAATTATAATTTGACGCTTGAAGACTGGATTTTTGAAAGACTTATTTCATGTTTTATTTTTGCTTTTGGTAATTATGTTATTGTATTGTATTATGTTGATTGCCTATGGTTGCCAAACATGCCCGATTACAAAACAACTTACGGACAAAGAACTACCCAGAGGGCAATGGAAAGAAGAATGCTTAACATCAGGCTGCAAGACAAAATTCCCCACTCTGAAATACACAAAACAAAGCTAAAAGACGTAGTAAAATTCATGCTCTCACAAAAGTGGAATTGGGCTGGACATATGGGAAGGATGAATGATGAACAAAACGTTGCACTGAACGACAACCGGGGGCAGGAGAAAAAAAAAGAACACGAGGACGTCTAGGAAGAAGATGGCAGGATGATATCAAAAAGAGGTGAACAACATGGATGAGGAAGACATCAGACGGAGAGCAATGGAAGTTAGTCAGAGGGCTAAATATCTTGCAGTGGATGGGCAATGTGTAGGTGAAAGGTGAAAGGTGAATTGTATTATGTTGTAGCTGATATTACGATTATTGCTTTCTTATACCTATAACTGGAGGACAGTGCTCATTATCTCACTTTTTAAAGAAGGATTTTAACCTTTTCTTTTCATTTTTCCTGTTACCAGGAGATTTCTGTTTGGGCTATCCTATGGCTTCCACCCAAGCCCACCCCTACACAGCACACAAGTATTTTTACTGTTTTGGCGAGTTCATCTCAATCTCTAAATGTCCCTTGCCAACCTTCATCTGGGTACAGAGTCTTCAAATATGTGTGCCACCAGAAGATGATCTGGGTATGTGTAATGGAAATTATTAACTTTTTAAATAAAAAAAATTATGCATGTTATGGAACATTACAGTACCGGTATCTTCAATTGGGAAATCACGCTAGTAGTAGGCGTTACATAATTCGCCCATAAAGATAACATGAGGACAATATGGCCGTAATTAGCGAGAAAAATATGCGTAAAGCATTTATTTGTCCGGTCATGTTGAAAAACTGTAGAATGTTCCAACAATGGGAGCTTTCCTCTGTGTGTGGTGTTTTTTTTTCCTTGGAGGGGGAGGGGGGGGGGGGTATGTTTAAAATTTATTATGGCTACTTGATTGTTTTTTTATCTTTTGGAATTTTGCGCCCCTAGAATTTTGCACCCCACGCAACCGCCCGTATGGCCCCTCCCAAACGAAGCCACTGCTACAGAGAATACCAACAGGCCACTGCTCTCGGAAGATATCCAGCTAGTGTGTCAGTGATAATATAGACTTGATGTGATGCATCTGTATGAGAAACGGCAAACAGTGAGGAACAGAATTTCTGGATGACTGTCGTGGTAAAGGCTAGCAGCGCACTGAATCAAGTCGGATTTCCGTCGGGGTTGACTCAGATTTAAACTTCCTTTGAAACAACCAGACAGACAGAGATGACGTTTCAGTCTCACTAATGAGTGAAATTCTTTTTAACTCCATGGTACACATAGGTGACACAAAAGAGGGTTAAGTTAATGCGCCATGGACCGAAACATGTATACATAAGTAAATTGACGAAATATTATAAAAACCACAGAAAAACCGTGGGGTCGCAGCAGGGCTATAAGCAGCATACAACTTTTTCTTTTTGTCCGATTTTAATAATACATAAGGAAAACAGTTCGATAAAAGTGAGGTTTGGCCGTCTTTGTTCCAACTCCACTATTTGCACAAATGAGAAATTCGATGCTAACCCTTTGGCTACTGGCACTGTGAAAGCTACATTTTCTCAAATCCAGTTTATACTGAGATCTACTCATTTCAGTTATTTTCAATAGCAAATATGAATTTAATCAGGATTTTAATCTGTATTTAAAGGCTGGGCACGGAGAACCAAAACTTGAAACTGATGGAGCAGTAAAGAGTTAACAGTAATGTTGCTTCAGTATTAAAAGGGTTAAACGTTTGCGGTTTTAGGATTATGATAAGGATTTGGAATAAATCAGAATAGTGAAACAACTTGATAAGTGCCACAATGCATTTTAAGCAAGTGTCAAAGTGTGCATTTGTTAGACCTCTTCTACATACTAAAACTTCTCCAGTTTTTCAGAAGCTGGAGATGGAACAAACGAGAAGTGGGTTTGTGGTTTTTCTGGATCTTTTGATAGTCGAAGTCATAAAGCACCCCAGTCTTGTCGTACAGAGCGATGGAACTTTTGATTAATTGTTTCTGTTTACAGCATTGGACACCAAAGACGAACTTCAAATCACCCAACTTGTGGCGTTTACTTCACCGACAACAACAACAACTTCCACTACTACAAGTACCACTGCTACCACACAAGTGGAGACTACAACAGAGCCAAAATCAGGTTTGTGAATCTAAAAAAAAAAATTCTTTTGATAGTGTAAATTGCACTTCTCTAAATTCCTGATCGGTCTTTCCATCGAATTAGCCATTAGTCCAACCATCTACCCATCACGCCATTCATCCATCCATTCAGCCAATATTTTGCTTTTTATCCATACATCCATCCATCTATTCATCCATCTATCCGCCTGTCCGTCCGTCCATCCATCCATCCATTCATCCATCCATTTATCCATCCATCTTTCCGTTGTGAAATTAATCGTAACAGTTTAGTTTTAACCCACTTGTTGCAGGTTCATCACACATGAAATCTCGCTCAAGGCAAAGGGAGATGAGGGACAGGGAGTGGTGTTTTGAGGTTGGATGCTGGAAGGGGGGGTGGGGGGGGGGACGGAAGAACGGAAAACTTGATGTAAGAGGAATGTGAAGAAAGCATCTACAGTCCAAGGAAGAATATTATACATGTACCATGTTACAAGGAACAACTCAGTATTTTCTCTCTTCAACTTTGTAACTAGACTACCCTCCCCTAACAACCGCTTCTCCATAACACCTTAGCCCTATGCAGTCTTGTTTTCTTCATCATTACACAAGGTGGTAGCCTCTCATGCCAAAGATACTGGGTTCAAAATCCGGCCACTGCAGGCTTGTTGGAAGTTTGGGTACTGCGGGATAGGATCGAGTACCCGGTCTTTTCGGATAAGGACGAAAAAATCTCGGAGGCCCAGTGTGCACGTTGCGCATGTTTAAGATACCTTGGCAGTTGGAAATTGAAAAGAACAGGCCGCTGCATGGGCAAAATGGCAAAATCAAATAAAATTTATCCCTACCACTCCCTCCCCCTCCCCCCCCCCCCCAATCACCCCCCACCACCCAAAAAAATGGTGACCGGTGCTGCACTGTGGCGACAAAGTGCCTGCTCCAGTCATAACTGGGTGCAATTACACTAAGGCAAATTTCCCAAATGGGGTCAAAGAAGTAGGGCCTATACAAAATACAAGAAGTACAAAATAACCGAATCTCCGGCGTATCGACCTATTGTGTTTATTCAAGCCTCTGACAATCTTTTATAAGGGCAAAATATAATGACATTTTTTTTTTTCCTTCCCATTTCCAAGTCTGGCGCATTGGAGGCTTTTTGTTTGACTATACAACTTCAAGATGTTCACATGTTCTGAACTTTCAGCTGTGAAAATGGAATCTCCAGCTGTGTCTGTTGATGTGACAAAATGACGTGAACATGACGTGTTCTGTCACATCCGGGACATACCAGTCCATCTCCTTGTATCACTTACAGAAAGACTCCGCTGTGGAAATGGTAACCTTTAACTCAGACGGACTTCAAGTCATTAGTTCTGACAGGTAAACTACAAATTTAACCCTTATATCGCAGAAAAACAAACTTGGAAACAGTGTGTTGAAAAAGGTTGAGAAATTTCACCTAGATGACTTCTTGATTACATTCATTCAGACCAAGCTTGTAATTTACGTTACTTTTATCGCTGGTCCTTTCATATGACAAAGATCCAGCATTGAAAAGTTGTATTCATTTTCCTACAGGTAACACGTTTAATTTTAACAGGTGAAAGTATGAATTGGGTTGATGTCTTTCTCATCAATAAGTTACTTCTCATTTGGCTGCCCCTTTTATGATTGGTTGTATTTGACAGAGTAGGCGGAGTCTCCAGAGAGACTATGACCGACGGCTCCACGCGATTGGTTACCGCTATCAATGACGTGACGTGTAGTGACGCAGGCCAATACGAGTGCAGACATAATAGTTCGTCCATCATGTATGATGATGACCTTAACAACACCAGAGGAATAAAGAACAGAAATTGTTGAGAATTTCAACACATGGACAATAAAGAGAACTAAAGGACACAGAGGACAGAATGGAAAGACTGTTCTTTCATGAATTATGGCTTCTCATGTGACTGATAAGTCCTATTTTTGCCCTGCAGACCCTTCCGCATAAATGACAAGAGTGCTCCGTTGGTTCAGTACCACTGGGCCTTTTCTTGCGCCGTTCTCTTTTTTTGATAGCCTGCTGGACTCTGTCAGCTTCCCATGCTTTACTGCCTCTGGTAAGGGCCGCCCTCCAATTTGCACGATCAAGCGAGAGCTTTTCCCACTCACTCACATCAATGGCAAAGGCCTTCAGTGATTGCTTGAGAGTGTCTTTGTAACGTCTCTTTGGGGCCCCAACATTCCTCGTTCCATTGGAGAGCTCAGAGAAGAAGATTTGCTTAGGGAGTCTGGAGTCGGGCATTCTGACAACAGGGCATTCTGACAACGAGTGCAGACATAACAACAAAGAAATCGCCGCTGCCAATTTGACAGTCGAAGGTAAGTCATAATTATGAGAAAGGGGGAATGTGGGTGTTAACATTTGGATAATAATATCTTTCACCCTTTTTACTGTAAATTATAAAGAGAATACCAAAAAAAACAACAACGGCAACAAAACAAGACAACAACAACAACAGCAGCAGCAACACAAGACGATGAACTGAAGTGTGTCTCTTTGTATGTGTGAGTGTGTGTTTTACAGCCGGCCATGGTGTGAAAAAGTTACTTTGTTGAAAAAATAAAAAATGAATATTAATCACAGTCAATAATTTACTATTTTTCACTGCTGTAATTCGATTTTTGTTTATTTATCTATTTACTGATTTTATTGATTTATTTATATATTTATTTGTTTAGTTATTTTTCATTTGTTATTGCTATTTACTTGTAAATAAGGTTCGTGATTTTCAAAAATGCATTTTTGTTTTTAGCAAACTGCTGTTATTCTCCATTTTTCTTTCAGTTGCCCTGTCAGTGACCATCATCAAGGATCCAGACTACACGCCCATCACCTCCAACTTCATTGTCTGTAGAGGTAACCTTGACCTTAGACAGGGAGGTCAGCTGCTTGTGACCCGCCGTGACCCGACCACTGGCAAGTTTGAGGACGCCGGCATATCAGTGAAATCCAGGAAAAGTTTGGCTGGAACAGATGATTGTTGGCAGAAACAGGAGATAACGTTTACGTAGGTGCTCAGATTAAGCTAACCCGTTCTTTGTTTGTTAGAATTGCTTGTCAGTAAACATAAACAAATATACTAAAACTAGCCGAGGCAACCGGCGTTGCCCAGGATAAATCACTTTATTAATTTCAATTCTGGGTGATTAGAATAGATCTCTTTCACCTTTCCTGGCCCTTTAGGTTTATTCTGTTTTTGTTTGTATGTCTTAGATACGTCTCACTGCACTCTGTTTGTGCAATATTGTCGAATACATCTCGTCAGCATTCCAGATGAAGACTGTCATAAAATGGCAGTTGTCGCGATGTGGGTTAGATGGGGAGAATTCGACTGACACTCTTTCGAGGTCCGCTCCCACAATCGACGAACACACACAAAAAATACTTGCACTCTAAAAACTAAATAAATCAATTGCTTTGATTTTTAGCAGAACTGTAGGGCAGTTTAATTACAGGAATTAATGTAACAAATATAATTATAAATATAAATATCAATTCAAAGGCAACTGAATCTAACTAATGAAACTACAGCTTTCTATAAAGACTAACTTATTCACTCTAACTACTTGCAGGTCATATGAGTTATATGCCAAATAGAATCCGCGCACGTGGCGACGGATATAACAGTTTAAATTCTATTAATTCAATGAGACATGTTATGATATGGACATTTCCTCTAGACACGCCATGGAGAATGCTTGTACAACCATGCGTTGTCTGGCGGTAGCTCTGAAACTGTCTTCAAAAGTAAGTAGAACGGTTCACTTTCATCATTACAAATTAGCATGGACTCTCACCATGAGGCCCTCACTGGGAGTGAGAGCGCTGGATGTAAACGCTGTGGGTTTATATCAAACCAAGTAGCTTAGGCTCTGGAGCTTTAAATCATGGCGCTCCTCACAATATGGACTGCTCAACTGCGTCTCTATGTCTCTCATAGGGCTGAGGACGATCGCCGTCCACCTCGTAAATGGATTGTCTACATGTGGCAACTATCTAAGCTCTGCACGGGTTTAAATACTAAAGCTATGTCTCGACCTCCCGTCCAGATTCATACATTTGATTGGTGCAGTCGCTTCAGCTCAGCCTGCAATATTAATTTATGCTTGTCATGGCCTTGCGCCAAAATCAAGGTCAATTTTACGGTCTAGACAAAATTTAAAATGCGAAACATTAACTACTAAAATCTTCAAACCCCGTGCTTTCTACTCTTATGCACGAATTTCCGAACGCCAACTAAGCGTCTAAATAAACTACCTTTACTCGCCCCTTATCTATGTTAATCAAAATCACGGGGTCGAGAACTGCTCTGTCATTCCTAGCTATACATTTATTCTGTCTCGCCCCTCCTTCTCTCCATCCATCAGAAAAAAGGTGTTTCAAAACAAACTGTTCACGAGAACAGCTCAAGGACAAATTACGCTGGTTATAATCAACAAGATCGTAAAAATTAACTCACTGACGTCGTGACCTAGCACGGCATTTATGATCCTAATGTGATCATGACAGCAGTAATCTGCGCAGTACTGGTCAGTTTATTTAATAATAGTGAACTCTTCTTGGGAAGTAATGACGTTATGGGCTCATGAGTTCGTGAAAAAAAAAGGTATCGGAGGTGATCAGTCAGGACACAAAGTAAACTAAAAAAAAAATCAGTCAGCAACACAAGGTAAACTCAAAAGAAAAAAAGAAAATAATAATTACCAACCATTTGTAGCCTTCAAATGTGGAAAAAAAAACAACACAAAAAAACCTTCTGCAAGTGGAAAGGACTTCACCTTGAAAATTTCACGCAAATCCAAGCTGTGTGCACGACGCTCAGTCTCATTAAAAATCCAGGAGTTTTTTTTTTATTATTATTATTATATAGACTTACAATTTATTACCTTTGTCTTTGAAACACAAACAGGCAAACTTATTGTATAATCATATACGATGGAAAGACTGACATAAACAATGGAAATGGGTGGCATTAGGGCTGGACATAGTGAGTGTCATATCAGTAATTAATGTGAAACGTTTCATTACAGGAATGTCTTTGACCTCAGCTGGAACAACACGGACGTGCGCTGTGAAACGACAGCGCCGTACAGTGTATCTGAAACGGTCACCCTACAAATCATACCCGGTGAGTCAGGCTATTATTTTCACACTGAATGAGACACCCCATATAGTGCAAAGCGAGAATATTAGTCAATTTCACGCCTCTGTTTATACAACTGTGGTATGTGGTATTTTGGCATTCAGTATTTTGTCTTAGAGGAGCGTGTTCCAATCACAGTGCTTAACTGTGAGCGACAGTTAGACTGACCCGCCCCCAAGACCGTGGGAGGATGGGAAAGAATCGTATAAAACCCCGGGCCTGTCAAGCCCCAAGCACTGCGTCTCTTCCCCCAGTCGAGAGCAGGTGTGTGTGTTATTGAATAAACGTCTTTTGTGCCCTACAATAGACTTATATTCTTCTTTCTCAGGTACGTGCTCTTTAATACTTATAATACTGTTCTTGCTGATTTTAAGATGATAATATCAGATGCTATCAGATATTTACGATGAGTGTAACTCTGTAAGCAATAGATGTATTTTCCTCATAAGTATATTAGACTCTGGAAGTTATGAAAGAGTTCTGTGGTTATGCTGTTTATATTGTTTTAGATACATGTAGCCTGCTGAAATGCCGTATACTATTAGCCTAACCGAGCAGAGTGTTTGCTCAAAAATGTTATGTTATATCGACGACCACGATATTAGTGCGTACTGAATGTTTAGAAGTCTTTCGATAATATTGTTCTCTCTTTCTCTCTCTCTCTCTCTCTCTCTTTTTCTCTCTCTGATATCGCACATCTCATGTTGTGTTTATTATCTTCACTCTTGATTTATTTACGTTTTATACATATGTATTATTATTATGCTAGTCGTGTTAACTATGCCATGTATACATTTGTCTTGTTGTTAATTGGTATACTGTTACACGACTGCGTCTCTTCCCCCAGTCGAGAGCAGGTGTGTGTGTTATTGAATAAACGTCTTTTGTGCCCTACAATAGACTTATATTCTTCTTTGACAGTGTGAGCAGTTTTACCGCCCTGGCACGAACCGAGTGAATGTTGCGGCCTAACCAGCCGCAGTAACAAGAGTGAAACCCCCATCAATGGTTCATCTACACCATATCTACACCTTCACCCCCACCCTAACACCATCTTGTTACACAACTGTTTCTAAAAAAAAACAACAAAGAAAACTTGATCAATGTATTATTATATTTATGCCATTCAAATGGTTGCGCTAGGAACATAATTCACTGGTAACGTTAATTATTTCTGTTTTGTGCATTATTCTACTGCATGTTCCTTTTACGCCAAAGTCCTGCCATGTAGCTGAAAAAGACCATTTAAGTCAAAAACAATATTTTACGGCAGATGCTGAAACCATTTCACGTAGCGGTCTGTTTTATTTTTTGTTCATTTCCATTTTGGAATGACTAAAAGAAACAATTAGTGTTATAGAATTATGATCCACATAGAAGGAAAGAGTGCATTTCCCTATAAAATGATATTAAAAAGTGAATTTTACCGAAACTGGCATATTCCCATCTTGTTTCGAATAAAGGTAAGGTTGTGTCTCACGACAGTGGGTTTGTAATAATCTTTTTATGCCTGCCTTTTGTCACTGAATTCTCCTGTTTTCTCGTTTAATAATGTACAGGTGACATATGCCTGACAGAAGAACTAGGTGACATCATCCCTCATCCATTCACAAATCGAAGATACATCATGTGTTTTGCCAATCTTTACATCATCATGCCTTGCCCAGGAACGAACGACACGCTGGTGCCCTTCCTGAAGGAATGTGTCGATGAAGGAGTGCCAGGTATAAACGTTGTTATTGATGTTGTGTAAAAAAAATTGCAAGGTTTTGGCTTTTGCTTTCTAATGATGATATCATTGTTTTATGTTGGTAACTCCTTTATGTTGACTGATGGGCCCGCTGACGTGGGGAAAAATTAAAGAGATATTTAAAGTTGTCTTTCGATCACTAGTGTGTAAACAGAGGCGCAGAACAAAATTTCCAGTCATACTTTTTTAATTCTACGGAAAGGAAATGCTTCTTTTTTCCGGTTCAAAATGTTGGAACACTTTTCTATTGTTCAACTGAGTTGTGGCTCAAAATCAATGAAAGTATAAAACGAACTTCAAGATGTTTTAGAATATGCCCACGTACATCTTTATGTCTTTCTATGGGTAATATAAGATTTTTTAGAATTTAAGGATTAGCTGTTAAAAAGCCTTTTATGATTACACTGGGGGCCTTACTTGCATTATAAAATGATATTGTTTCAGAAACAACAATGGCGTTCTTTATTTCTGAGGGATGAAAGTGAAGTAAGAAATATCCCATATTATCATGTTCATTTTTCCTTCCGCCTACCTGTGTGTCAGATCAGGGGATCCCTCTGCAGGTCTGTGGCTGCTGTTCTGTGCTCCATTTTCCTATTTTTAATTTCATAGGCAGCTTTTCGGTTTAAATTGTCCCAGATCCTGCTTTAAAATAGCAGTAATTGTAACTGTAGACTATCGGTATAACAATGATAATATAATTTCTCGAGCGGATTATGATGGAATAATTAATAATAACGATGCCTGTAATGGTGGTAGACGATGACAGGGTGCAACTTAGTTCCTTCCTGTTTCACCTCTACTTTTCACGCAATTGAGAAATTCGACGTTAAACGTTTGTGGCTCCAGAATTATGGTGAGGAGTTAGAGTAAATTGGACTCATGAAAGAGATTGATAAGTGCAACAAGGCATTTTAAACAAGTGTCAGCGTGTGTATTTTTTATAACTGTTCTACATACTAAAAGATCTTCAGTTTTTTTCAGAAAATGGAGATAGAATAAACAAGAAATAAGGTCGCGAGAGGAACAAAAAAAAAAAAAATGTTTTTGCAGAAACCCACTGGAGTTAAGTACAAAAGAAGACCATGAGCACTAAAACTAGCATATTTCACTTTCTGCCTTTCTTTAAATTTACGCTATCATTCAGTTTTCACGCAAACTTCATCTCCCATAGCGCCCCCTCAAACACATTCTTCGACATTGTCTGTGCTGCCACACATTGCCTACAACTGGTCAAGGTGATTTTTTGGGGGTGGGGGTGTGAGAAGAGGGGGGGAGGGATGGCGAGGTTAGTAATATGAGCAAAAACTGTATTATTATCAGTGTTATTATTATCATTATTATTATTACTAGTTGGTCCCCTGTCTGGTGGGATACACATATGTTTGTGATTTTTAAAGTTGAGTTTCGATGACTAATGTGTAAAATGAGGCGCAGTACGGAATCTCCTGTCATCCTTTTTTTTTCTTTTAACGTTGGAGGCCTTACTTCCTTTATAGGAAGGTGGACAAGGTGGTCTAGAGGCAAGGTGCTCGCCTCTCATGCCAAGGGTCCCGGGTTCAAAACCCAGGCAGTGCAGGCATGTTGGAAATTGGATTTTTCTCATATTTTCAAGTCCCTGGTCCTATTGGGGGGTAGGATCGAGTACCTAGTCTTCTCGGATAAGGACGAAAAAATTCGGAGGGCCCGTGTGCACGTTGCGCACGTTAAAGATACCTTGGCAGTTGGAAATCGTAAAGATCAGGCCGAAAGGCCGCTGCCCGGGTAAAACTGAAAATTGAAATTAATAGATTAAAATTTATCCATATCATCCCCCCTCCCCCACCAGCAACAAACAAAATTTATTATTATTCATTATTAAATATATATTATTATTAATAAATATTCAAATATTATTTGAGTTGTAAGTTGTGAACTGTTGTGAGTTGTGAACTGCGCCTAACAGACTGCGTTACAATTTGCTCTGAGATAGAGAGAGAGAGTGAGCGAGACAGGGGGAGAGAAAGAAGCAGTGCAGTGTGTTGAGCGCTTCGCAGGCAGCTCCATTCTGCTCTGTGGTTGAAATGTTGTTTCTGTAAAGCGCATAGAGCATTTTAAATGGATATGCGCTATATAAATGCTATACATTATTATTATTATTATTATTATTATTATAGTGTGATTCTTATTACTATTGTTATTATTATTATTACTGTTATTATTGTTGTTGTTACATAACTGCATTTTAGAAAATACTATGTTGTCTATTCCCCAGCAACCGGCATCATAGCAGACTTGTCTCCTCAGACCAGGCAGTTTCAAGACATTGACTCTCTTTAAACTTGACAACCAGGCAAAAAGATGGATAGAACATTTTAACAGCCTCTTGAACAGACCTCCACCAAGCAACCCACCCGACATTCTGCCCGCAAGAAATGATTTACCGATCAGTTGCGACCCTCCGACTAAAGCAGAGATTAATGATGCCATAAAGCAGTTAAATCGAGGCAAGGCAGCTGGACCAGATCAGATCCCACCAGAGGCGCTGAAGGCAGATGCTGCTGGGGCTGCAGAGGGTCTGCACTCACTATTCTCGAGGATTTGGATCGGAGGCAAGTTTCCAAAGGACTGGAAGGAAGGACACCTCGTGAAGCTTCCAAAAAAAGGGGACCTCAGCAATTGTAGTAACTACAGAGGAATCACACTTCTCTCCATCCCAGGAAAGGTTTTCAATCGGATTATTCTCAAGCGAATACAGAATGCAACAGACCCAAAACTTCGTGAGGAGCAAGCTGGTTTCAGGAGTAATCGATCAACCACCGACCAGATCGCCACGCTGAGAATCATAGTAGAGCAGTCGCTAGAGTGGAACTCCCAACTGATAGTGAACTTCCTTGACTACGAGAAGGCCTTTGATAGCATCGATAGAGAAACACTGTGGAGAATATTGAGACATTATGGAATCCCAGAGAAGATGGTGAACCTTATCAAGAGCATGTACGAGGGGACAAGTTGCAGAGTCGTACACGATGGCGAGCTTACTGACAGCTTTGATATCAAGACTGGTGTTAGGCAGGGTTGTTTGCTGTCCCCATTTCTGTTTGTCCTGGTGATTGATTGGCTTATGAAAGAAACCACCAGTGGAGGAAGAAATGGCATACAATGGACCCCATGGACACAGCTGGACGATCTAGATTTTGCAGATGACTTGGCACTATTGTCACACACACACACACACACACGACCAGATGCAAGCAAAGACTACAGCTCTAAACAAAATTTCAGAATCTATTGGATTGAGGATACATCCTGCAAAGTCGAAGGTCCTAAAAATTGTTGCACCCCCAAGCGCACAAGTCAGAGTAGGAGATCAACCACTGGAAGATGTAGAGTCCTTCTGCTATCTTGGTAGTATCATTGACAATAAGGGAGGAACAGAGGCAGAAGTCAAAGCACGAATTGGAAAGGCACAGGCAGCTTTCACGTCCTTGAGCAAGATTTGGAGAACCAAGGATATATCTCTAAAAACAAAGCTGAGGATATTCAACTCGAACGTGAAGTCAGTCCTGTTGTATGGGTGTGAGACTTGGAATGCGTCTCAGGCCTGCATAAAGAGAATCCAAGTTTTCATCAACAGATGTTTGAGGAAGCTACTTAAGATCAGATGGACAGACAAGGTCAGCAATGAAATTGTATGGAAAAGAACAAGACAGAGCCCAGTCAGAGAGGAAATTGGTAGGAGGCGATGGAGATGGATCGGCCACACTCTCAGGAGGCCAGGAAACAGCATCACGAAGAAGGTATTGGATTGGAATCCCCAGGGCAAGAGATCAAGAGGAAGGCCGCGCGGAACGTGGAGAAGAGCCAGAGAAAATGATGTGCAACGAAGCGGAAAGACTTGGAATAATGTAAAGAGGCTGGCCCATGATAGAGAGGGATGGAAAGTGTTTGTTGGTGGCCTATACCCTGATCCAGGGTGAGAAAGGCAATGATGATGAAACTTGACAACACGGGAACCATAGCAACGCCCCTGGCCACCCTCACCTCTGAACTCTCCGTTGTCAAGGAGACCAATGACGCCATTGATGTCGCCGCTACCTTTGTAGATGCCGACGGCAACAGACATTTTGTTGTTTCTTTGAAATCTGCCACGTGTGATGATACGGGTACCTACGTGTGTCATCTGGACCGCGGACAGAATCAGAGCGCTACAATATCCAGCGTCATCGGTATGTTTTAACCTATATTTTTCCTAGTTTATCTATTCTGCTAGAGGTGAAACAGAACTAGGCTGGTGTAAGCGCCAGACTAGTGGCTTGCGTCCCATACATTTTACTTCACACTTACAGGCAATGCCCACATAAATTTTGCCCACACACTGGCAGGATGTAGCCTTCTGCCAGTGATCTCCATTCTTCTCTGTTTTCCATCCGTCTGGTCCATGCCTGTCCGCCTGTCTGTACAATATCATCTCTCCATCCTCTCGTTCTCTTTCCTTTTCTATGCCTCCATTCAGTGTAACACCCTGTCCATTTGCTATCTTTCATTCTTCCGATATGGCCATCCCATTTCCATTTTTTTTTTGTTATAGTATAAATTACTCAAGTCTGTAACCTGGGTTTGTTTCCGAATATTGATATGAGGGATTTTATCATCGAGCTGTATTTTGGGAATCTTTCTTTTCATTGCTTTTTGCATGGTCCTGAATTTTTTTTAACCTGCTTCGTTGATCGGGACCAGGTAAAACATTCCAGTACAATATGTTATTCTCTTGGCCTCAAGATCCACACTATATATGCTTCTTGTACCATCTACGATCATTTTTTTTATTAGTTCCCAACAACACCATCACTTTGACAATGCCTGATGACGTCATTTCTGACGCTGCCTACAACATCACGTGTGACGCGGCGGTACAGGAAGGGAAAATGTTTGTTCTGCAGCAGAGAGATACTGGCCAATCAGAATTCGTGGATACAGCGCTCCAGCCTGTAGTTACATTCCCCACCGATGGTCCTAGTCAGTGCAGGTCAGATATGCAAGCAGACTTTGATACTGCATAGGATTGGTAATGTCCTCACTGCTCTTCGCTAATGGCATATTTAATAAGTAATTTTTTGAGATATTAAGAAAAAACTGTTTCTTTTCTGTCATTTGTTGTAATTAACACCTTTCAGTTCACATGATTCATGGTCTAATGAAAAGTCTATTGCGCACGACTATCTCAGTAACTTTTCTGCTACATTTCAGGCGTCGAGCTCACTTTGAGAATGTTTATGACATGAGCTGGAACAATACAGAGCTGAGATGTCAAACACGTGATCGCAGTCAAGAGTCCACAGAGGAAATATTGCTGGTGATATCAGGTAAATGCTTTTGTTTATATCACGCTGGGTTCATATAGTGAGCAGTGACCGGTTTTAACTAACCAATGCGGGTTTAATTTGGTCTGAGTAACTGCATCTTAGGAAACTGGCTGAGTAATGTTAAGATTGAGATGTAATTATTCTGAACTCTCACCTAGACATTATGAGTGGAAACAATGCTCTGAAGTTTGACTTTGAATAATTTTGTGTCACCAGCTAATCTAGACAGTTCTGACTGTATAGCAAAGTGCATTTATGTAACAGGCATTTGGAGCATGAGATACTACACAATGAAACATTCACTGATGTTTCCAGTCATCAGCATTCAGTTCTTGCCACATGCCATTCCTCCCTTTCATTAATTATTGTGCTGTTGAATAGACGTAGGTGCATATATGTGCGTGTGACGTCCGATTCTACAACTCTGATACGGAATTCTGTAATTCAGAACTGAGTGTATATCTTTCCAGGGTAAGGACGAGGATTGGTCAAACATAATAAGTCACTTCAGGAGAAAACGTTTGAGAGTAAGAGAGGAAAAACAAATGACTTGGGAAAATAACGACAACACTTACTGAGTGTTACAGATTGTTGTATACATGTAATTATAATTCGAAGTGTAAAAACTGGATTTTTGAAAGACTTATTTCATGTTTTATTCTTGTTTTTGGTAATTATGTTATCGTACTGTATTATGTTGATTGCCTATGGTTGCCAAACATGGTCGATTACAAAACAACTTAAGGACAAACTAAAACCTACCCAGAGGGCAATGGAAAGAAGAATGCTTAACGTCAGACTGCAAGATAAAATTCCCCACGCCGAAATACACAAACAGACAAAGCTGACGGACATAGCAAAATTCATGCTCCAACAAAAGTGGAATTGGGCTGGACATATGGGAAGGATGAATGATGGACAAAATGCTGCACTGAATGGCAACCTTTAGACAGGAAAAAGAGCAAGAGGATGACTGGGAAGAAGAATGATTTTAAAAAGAGAGGGTGAACAACATGGATGAGGAAGACATCAGACAGAAAGGAATGGAAGACAGTGGGAGGGCTACATCTTGCAGTGGAGGGATAATGTCTAGGTGAAAGGTGAATTGTTTTATGTTGTAGCTGATATTACGATTATTGCTTTCTTATACCTATAACTGGAGGACAGTGCTCACTGTCTCACTTTTTAAAGACGGATTTTAACCTTTTCTTTTCATTTTTCCTGTTACCAGGAGATTTCTGTTTGGACTATCCTATGGCTTCCACCCAAGCCCATCCCTACACACCACACAAGTATTTTTACTGTTTTGGCGAGTTCATCTCCATCTTTGGGTGTCCCTTGCCAACGTTCGTCTGGGTACAGAGTCGTGAAACATGTGTACCACCAGAAGATGCTCTAGGTAGGCTTAGTGGAAATTGTGAATTTTTTAATTATTATTTTTTATGCAAGTTATGGAACATTACAGTTCTGGTATCTTCAAATGGGAAATCACGCTAGTAATAGGCGTTACATAATTCACCCATAAAGATAACACGAGGACAGTATGGCTGTAATTAGCGAGAAAAATACTGTAAAATGTTTATTTGCCACGTCACGTTGAAAAACTCTATAGAATGTTCAAACAATGGGAGCTTTCCTCTGTGTGTGGGGTTTTTTTTCTTGGGGGGGGGGGGGGGGGGGGGAGGGTTTGTTTTTTATCATTGCTACTTGTTTTTTTTTCTTTTGGAATTTTGGGCCCCTAAGAATTTTGCTCCCGGCGCAACCGCCCGTATGGCCCCGCCCACTTGATGCCACTGCTACGGAGAATACCAACAGGCCACTGCTGCCGGAAAATATCCAACTAGTGGGGCAGTGATAATGATATAGGATTGATGTAACGCATCTTTACAAGAAGCGGCAAACAAAGGGCGTCGGACAGAATTTTTGGATGACTGTCATACTCATAGTAAAGGTTAGCAGCGCACTGAATCAAGTCGGATTTGCATCGGACAACCAGCCAGACAGACTTGTTTCGGTCTCACTAACGTGTGAACTCACGTACAACTCCATGGTCTACATAGGAGACACCAAAGAGGGTTAACTCAGGTCACGGTAGACCTAAACATGTATACATAAGGAAAACAGTTCGATAAAAGTGAGGTTTGGCCATCTTTATTCCAACTCCACTATTTGCACACATGAGAAATTCGACGTTAACCCTTTGACTACTGGCACTGTGAAAGCTACATTTTCTCAGATCCAGTTTATACTGCGATGCACTTATTTCAATTATTTTCAATAGCAAATGTGAATCTAAATTTGGATGTTAATCTGTACTTAAGTCATGGAGAACCAAAACCTGAAACTGATGGAACAGTAAAGAGTTAACAGTATTCAAAATAAATCGGAATTGTGAAACAGCTTGATAAATGCCATAATGCATTTTAAACAAGTGTCAACGTGTGCATTTGTTATACCTCTTCTACATACTAAAACTTCCCCAGTTTTTCAGAAGATGGAGATGGAACAAATAAGAAGTAGAGTCATGATTTTTCTGGATATTGGATAGTCGAAATCATAAAGCAGCTCAGTCTTGTCGTACAGAGCGATGGAAATTTTGATTAATTGTTTCTGTTTACAGCATTGGACACCAAAGACGAACTTCAAATCACCCAACTTGTGGTGTTTACTTCGCCGACAACAACAACTTCCACTACTACAAGTACCACTACTACCGCACAAGTGGAGACAACGACAGAGCCAAAAACAGGTTTGTAAATTTAAAAAAAAAATTCTTTTGATAGTGTAAACTGCACTTCTCTAAATTCCTGATTGGTCTTTCCGTCTAATTAGCTGTTAGTCCAACCACCATCACGTTATTCATCCATCCATTCAGCCGATATATTGCTTTTTATCCATCCATCTACCCATTCATCCATCTATCTATTCATCCATCGTTCTATCTGTCTGTCCATCCATCCAACCATCCATCTATCTATTCATCCATCCGTCCGTCCGTCCATCCACCCATTCATCCGTCTGTCCATCCATCCATCCATCTTTCCGTTGTGAAATTAATCGTAACAGTTTAGTTTTAACCCACTTGTTGCAGCTTCATCACCCATGAAATCTCACTAAAGGCAGAGGGGAAAGGAGGGACAGGGAGTGGTGTTTTGAGGTTGGATGCTGGAGGGAGAGGGGGTAGGAGGAGGAATGATAGAAAAAGTGATGTAAGAGGTATGTGAGAAAAGCAGCTACTGTCCAAGGAAGAATATTATACCATGTTACGAGGAACTGCTCAGTAGTTTCTCTATTCGACTTTGTAACTAGACTGCGATCCCTTAACAACAGTCTTCCCATAATACCTTAGCAATCTACAGTCCTGTTTTCTTCATCATTACACAAGTTGTCACGATGGTCTAGAGGCAAGGTGCTCGCCTCTCATGCCTAAAATCAAATAAAATTCATACCTACCACTCCCTCCCCCTCATCTCCAACACACCAAAAAAAAAAAAAAAAAGCCAACCGGCGCTGCACTGTGACGACGACATGCCTGCTCCAGTTGTAACTGGGTGCAATAACACAAAGGCAAATTCCCCAAATGGGATTAAAGTAGTATATAAATACAAATACAATTTATGCTAATTTGTGCACAGAAATAACCATGTTGGCTGCCAACCACACACTGGGGAACAGAGCTGACGCCATCTGTAACGTCACCGGGAGTAACTGGAACACCATAATGATGATACAGATCAATGACATTGGAATGCAGCTGATAGCATCTTTCTCGCGCGACGGCCTCGGTGACCTCACCACAAAGTCAGGGGTCACACTTTCAAGATCACAAGAGGGCAGGGTATACAGTCTCCGCGCGACCTATGATGACATCCAATGTGCGGACAGTGGGCAGTATGTGTGCAGTGCCGAGACTGGTACCAACGAATTTGCTGAGATTCGAGTCACTTGTAAGTAGCGGACATTTCAAATGTCCCTTTTTATTTCTTTATATATCTTTTTTATTTTTTAATCTGATTTCCTCGCTGTGCTAAGCATAGCATTGGGTGACACATGAATGATTAAGATTCACAGGATTAAAATAATGAGAAATGCAATTGCCAACCAACAGATCATAGCAGAACACTCAGACTCATGGCCAGGGTTGGGACACGGAAGTCCAAGACCAAAACTGTCATAAAAATGTCGTTTAAGGTTACCTTTCCACAAAAGATTTCCTGCACTCCAATGGCTCTCAGCGTTAGTGGTACTTCCACCCTGGGGGCGATTTTGCTGGGGGGGGGGGGGGGAGGCAAAAACGGAGAAGGGGGCGGCAAGGGGGCAAACAAAAACAGTGAAATATGGTGAATAGGGGGCAAATGCAGGGCAGCCACTAATTTGTTCAACGGCGCCCCTAGATGGGGTTTATGAACAGAAAAGGGCCCTTTTTTTGTTGGTGTTGTTTTAAGTGCATTTGATAAAGAATGTTTTCTGTTATATAATGAACAATCAACATGCCTTTTGCCATGAATAAAGTTTTGGAAAACTTCACATCATACTTTGTGTGCAGTCTGTCTTCTTGTGAAATAAAATTATATCTGTTGGGTCTGAGTAGGGATTTGTTTGTGTGTGTGTGTGTGTGTGGGGGGGGGGGGGATGAAAGAAAAGTTGGTGCCTAAGAAGGCCAAAGTCTGAAGAAGGTTGAGAACCACTGCTATACTCGAATTCCCAAGGTTTCATGTTGGTTTTCTTTTTTTTTTATCTTGTTGTCTTTTAGCACCCATTGAGAAGCTGACGCTCTCAGCCCCACCCTACATGACGTCATACACAGTTGCGACCTTTGAATGTTCGGGTATCACAGACAAGGACGGGAGGATTTACCTGGCTGTGAAGGGCCCAAATGACGTTGATTTCAGGTAACACAAGTATTAACGTCATGTCCTATCCATGACATTTGTAGTTAGATCATCCGTAAAATAGGCACATTCGGAAGAGAGGAGAGGGCCCCAGCATACATTTGGGGGGGGGGGGGAGGAGGTTATGGTAATCAAGTAAGAAATTTAATTTTTTTTCCTTTTCTTCAACAAATTAAGTTATTGGATTACAAAAATGATATAACATAAAATAATCATATGCCACGTATCACGCAAGAAAACAACGACATCGGCTGGAATACAGAGAATTCACCACGCAACAGCGGTAACATACCCGTAAAACATAATTTTCGGGTTCACTTTCCTTCCATTTCGGTCATATTGCTAACATCGTATGTATAGTGCCATGCAAAGATAGAAAGAATTATTAAAAAGAATAGACGACTTCAAAATACATCGTTTATTAAACATAACTGCACAGTGAAGCCTTGGCTAACTAGTGGAAGTGATGAGCACAATAAATCGGGACTGTAAAAGCGTTTTAAACAAGTTCCAAAGCGTGCATTTGTTTACGATACTTCTTCTACATACTAAAAGATCTTCACTTTTTTCAGAAAATGGAGATAGAACAAACAGGAACTAAGGTTGATTTATGTTGAAATTTCACGGAAGATTGTATCAATTGATTGTTCTCTTTGATGTCTACAGTTCTTTTCTGCCCCGCTGAAGCCAGTCTTTAACTACACAAGTTAAAAGTTTCTATGCGTTTCACTTATTTATAACTGTACTGAATTTAATTCAAACAGAAACCTGTGTCAACATTATTATTATTGTTATTGTGATTAACACTGTTATTATTGTCTCTGACCAGTGAGTTGTTCTTGCCGGGTCAAGTGGCCAGTGAAACGGAAGTGGACGATTGCCGGAAGTCGGTGACCAAGAGTATTACAATTACATTCGATATGGCCTCCAATGGAAGTTATATACGGTGCGAATCTACCAGCCAATCAGAGAGCTCGGATGTTTATCAGATGCTGATTTTACCAGGTGAGTGTGGTTGGCTATAAGTTGAGGTGGGGGGGGGAGCTGTTTTGAAAAATCTGTTGTTGCTGTTTATTGTTGTTGTTGTTGTTGTTTTTGCTTCAGATGATGCTGATTTTACTGTCTTGATTCAGCTGGCTATAAGTTCAGGTGGGAAAAGGAGGGGGCGGGAGAGTTGAGTTGAAAAATCAAGGTTTTTTTTGAGTTCTTTTTTACTTCAGATTGTCTATGTTGAGTATTTTACATTCTTGTCAAATCGACGGTTATATTGCCAAAAGCATTATGATGATTGTCTGATTTTAATTTTGTCATAGTCTTGTAAGAAATGAGAGAATTAGAGTGCAAAATTAAAAATCTAATTTTGAAATTTAAAAATTTTTTTTTTTTCTGATGTTATGGGAACGTTTTCCTGTAGCCTTTCACACCCGGATAAATCCCGAAATAAACCCGTCTTCTTCAGCATTGTGAGAATTTTGACTGCATGGCCCAAATAGTCTCCACCAAAGTTTATTATACTCTTACGTTTAATCAAGCAGACAATCATAATAATAGATATATATAATATATGTGAGTGTGCATGAGAAAACCCACAATATGTCGCAAACATGAGATTTTGAGTTCTGTACATATAATAAAAGACAAGACATTTCTGATAAATTGAAGTCAGTGACCCCCCTAAAACAAGATTTTGAGAAAAGGGCATTTAATCCTAAAAGTGGCAATAGCTAATTGACCCATTGATATTGGAGTGATTGCTGTTAGTAGACCGTAGTCTAATAACTAAGCCGTTATAGAGATCATACTGAGTAGTGTTCACTGCTCATCTACAGTTTACCCTGTAACATGCCACGGTCCCCTAAACAACAGCCACGACATATTGTGGGTTTTCTCATGCACACTCACATATACATTTCACTACCTTAGTTCTTGTTTGTTCCAACTCCACTTTTTGCACAACTGAGCAATTCTATGTTAATTCTATGTTTGCTGATTAAGTTACCATGATAACGAGTTAGAATGTCAGAACTGTGAGACAACTTGATAAGTGCCACCAATGAATTTAAAACAAGTGTCAAAGTATGCATTTCTTATACCATACAAAAAAATTAAGTTTTTCAGATAATGGAGTTGGAACAAACAAGAATTAAGATCGCAATTGTGAGTTTGTATTAGGGCTCGACATGTTTTATCCGATACTTCCACAGAAAGATACTGTGACGGGGAAGTGTCTGGTGTTACCAAGATCTACCCTTACAACTGCCAGTATTACGTTACATGTCTGCCGCAGCAAGATCCAGTAGTCCAGGCCTGTGCGCCGGGTCTGTGTTATGACGTAGACAGGCAGAGTTGTGAGCTCGCTCAAAGTACGAATGTTCTTCATCTCACCAAATACTTGATTTAATAACGTCTATATGATAACCAAATCCAAAAAACGAGATCATATCACACCACTCCTGAAAGAATTGCATTGGCTCCCCGTGAAGCAAAGGATAATTTTTAAAATCTGCATCCTGTGTTTCAAATGTCTGAATGACTCGGCTCCTTCTTATTTATAAGATTTGATAAAACTGTATACACCAGGGAGAAGTTTAAGATCCTCCACTGATTCCACCATGCTAGTGACACCTGTGAAATCATACAGATGTTATGGTGAACGATCATTCACATATATTGGCCCCTTAATGTGGAACAAGTTACCTATGGAACTGAGACAAACAAAATCATTAGTAAGTTTCAAAAGGCAGCTAAAGTATTTTTTGTTCCAGCAGGCTTATTTTTCTTGACTTACCTGAGGGGAGAGAGCATGTGATAGAAGGAGTGAGAATGTGATGGGAAGGGAGAGAGAGGGGGGGTGGGGAGAGGGAGTGTGGGAGAGAGAGGAATGAGTTTTTATTACTTGTAAAGCGCATTGAGCATTTATTGGAAATGCGCTATATAAATGTAATTTATTATTATTATTATTATTATACACATTTACAAAACTCTCTGAGATGTGTACAAAACAACTCTTGAGAATTTTACCAAGGTCATAAAATGTGTACGGAACTATTTAATTCTATGTGTGAAATTTAAATTGATGAAGCTCTCAGTAGCAAATATAAGTAAAGTACCCAAACAGACCGCGAAAGGTGTAAAGTGACAATATTATTATCGTGCCCACAAGCCGTATTACACAAACTCAAACTTAAACACAACATTTTTGTTCCTCTACCATCGTTGTTTCACTTGTCTGTTCTGTCCTTTTTTTCATTTCCTTCTTCTCATCCTGCATCTTCGTTGTCCTTTTATTGCCGTTGTATTTCCGCCATTCCTTTTTTTTTCATTTCGTGTTCACTGCCCTCTTTTTACCTCTTACTGTGCTTTTCTCCCCCTCCTTCTTTCTTGTCTGTCATTCTTCTTTGTGATCCATCCCTCCTGCCTCCACCCATCCTCATTCATCTTTTATGTTCTCATAAATTGTAGTCTTCTTTCTTTATCCTTGTACTGTCGTCCATTCTCCTCCAACATCAATGACAGGCATACATTATCCCTGATAGATCTACACTGATAGTCATGCTTTCATGTCGTCAGGGCCATCTTAAACATCATTATGGGGCTCTAGACAAAACAATAGGATTTTCTTCCCCGTTGTTAAATTCAGTGTATTTTTGCATTTATGGGGCTCCGTAAACCCTTGAGGGTCCTGGGCAACTGACCAGTCTGCCCATTTGCTAAGGCGACTCTGCGTGTCATTCACTCTTACAAATACTTCATGGTCTTTGGCGTCATGATTGACACAGTTTCTACCTAAATTTATTGAACATCACGTGCATTCTCTTATTCATGATATGTCATTCTTCTACAGGTGTTGCAGATAGTGGTGACCCATACAGCTGTGTAGGGAAAGGTGCCAGCAGCTACATCCCCCAGCCTGGCACCTGTACCGACTACAAGTGGTGTGTGAATGGGCAGAGCGTGCCAGGCACCTGTCCGCCTTCCACTTTCTTCTCAGCAACCAACCCGCCATGCACTAACATTCCAGAGGAGGCTGTCTGTTCTGTGGAACAGCTGAAGGCTGAGGGTTTCACCATAGTGTGACACTGTGCTCTAGAATTTAGGCTGCTAGCGCAGTGGGTCAAGTCCATTTTGCGACCATTTGGACTCAGAGGTTGCGGTCTCTCTTTCCAGCGAGCTGACCCAAGACAGTTTTGACACTCCCCATCTTGCGAGGGTTTGAATTTGGAGAAAGTATGTCGATGCGATAATAGCCATATTGTGCTAGGAAGAAGCAAGACGATAGGCAGTATAGCACAGAAGCAAAGGACGGAGGAAGACCCCACCAGGAGTGATATAGTGAGACAGACTTGTTTTTGGTCTCATTAATGCGCTAAGTACTGTTCAGCATAACGCCATAGTCCACATCTCATGCTAAAACCGAGACAAGACAGACTTGACCCAGTGCGCCCACAGCCTTATTATTGATTGTTTTCATATACATGTTATATATAGACAGATGAGTGTATGGGCTGGTTGTTTGGTTGATTGACTGGTATGTGGACTGGGTTGATTTTTGATTAACTGATTAGATTGGTTGTTCTTTGGCTGATTGGATCAATATGTGAGTGATTTAGTAGTTTAGTTGGTGAGTGTGTGTGTTTGGGAAGGGGGCTTTTGAAAAATGATAATCAATTAATTGATGAATTTATCACTTGCTGATTTATTGGGTATACTGTTTGCAGTGCTGGCTTTAAGACAGTTGGATCAATTACTCCCAATTGGGCTCCACGCCTTAAGGAGCCCCACGTCTTAGCGAGCCCCACGCCTTAGCTAGCCCCATGCCTTAGAGAGCCACTCATCTTAGGGTACTCCATACCTTAGGGAACCCTGCCTTAGGGTAATCTCGTCTTGTTAAACACATTGCAACATACACCTAACACCACATTGCAACATGCACCTATCACCACATCGCAGATTTTAGAGAGAGCAGCAACAATTATAATTTATTATGGGGCCCAGGAACACCTAAGGCCGGCCTTGATATCTAACATTTTAGTTTCCACTATAGTACTATTAACATAGTTACTTATGGAAGATAATTAATTGAACTTTTTTAGCAGGATGAAGTCGTTCATGGATGAACGCGTGTATGAGTGAATAAATGTGATGATTCGATGAAATAAATAAAAAATGTATCAGAGTGTGATTTCTTAGTCGTTTTCAGTTCTGATTCTGTAATATTGTTATATGCATTACATTAAATGCTGCAAAAACTTCGACTTTTGTCTGTTTCTGTAAATGGGCTCTGTCAGCTGGTGAATGGTGAATTACTTTACAAACTTGCTATGCTAAAACGCTTTTCATACTCTGCTGACGGTAGGAGGGGGCGGAGGAGTATCTATCTATATATCTATCTATCTATCTATCTAGCTATCTATCTATCTATATCTATCTATCAACTTAGCTCTTAGATAACTGTTTCTATAATTCATACTTCTATCATATTAAAACATAATTATTATCAATACAGTTTTATTTGCCAGCATTATCTTGAAACAATGTTTAGTTCACGTCGTTTTTGTTCACCAGCATTCAGTTTGCACACACTTCTGTCACATTAAAAAAAAAAAACTCAACATTTAGATTTTTGCGCGTATTGAGTATACTACTAAACATAAAGACAACATTACGTAGGAGTTGGATTATTAATGCAGATGTAGTGGCTTCTCCTTCAGAAATCAGGCTGGAACACGTTACTTAACTCCGCACCCCTGTGACACTTATGTGTCCACCTTTGAGCAGAGCTTTAAAGTGACTTGCACAGGAATGTAATGGGCCATACAAACTTTTTAAAAGACGTACATAATGTACGTTTCAATGGAGAAAGTTCAATTGATCAGCTCCTATTGCCTAGGATCATTGTTCTCTCTCTCTCATTTGTAGTGGTCAGTGTGCAAAAGTATTACATGTATGTTGTCCAATATTTTTTCCCTGAGACAAAAGTATATGTTAAGTAAAATTAATGTTAACAGAAATAATGGTTAGCTACGAGATTTTAGGTGACTCACATTTCGTGTCCACTGTCGACCCATCGCACTACGCCAAGACAGGCTTCCCAGATGGCTGCAGACCGAAGGCTCTTTCTTGCAGATTGAAAAACAACACTACCTTTGGGTCCACAAGTGTCCATATATTAAGTGTTTGCAAGTGGAAGGGTCGGGAAGTCGGAATTGATGAAATGAGTAAATACCATCAATTATGTGCGCTGACCACACTCATTTTGTCGTTTCTGAAGAGGCCGAAACAATCGATTGATTTGACAAATTTTTATCCATATCAAAAATTCACAATAATTATTTATGGTAGATGTGTCTTACAGTATGGGCGTTCAGTCCGCTGAGCAAGGGATCA
>OZ007580.1:29659220-29819220 GCA_963931925.1 Onchidella celtica | reverse complement strand
TAGTGACATTGATGAAGGGACAGGGGCCTGATCTTGCTCGATTCACAAATTGTACAGAGGTGGCAGAGACAGTAGAACGGAGGGTGGGAGGAGGGAGAAGAGAGAACGTGGAGAGAGAGAAAGAGAGAGACAGGGAGAGACAGAGGGCGAGAGAGAGAGAGAGAGAGAGAGACAGAGAGAGAGAGAGAGAGAGATGGGGAGAGGGAGGAAAGATATAGGGAGAAAGTAAGGGATAGAGGACAAAGAGAGCAGGGGAGGGGATACAGAAAAAGGAGGAGACGGACGGACGGACAGACAGACACACAGAGCTCAAGGAAAGTCAAGTTCAAAGTCATTATTTCGCCTTCGGCCGAGTGAAGTGTAGATGCAATAATTTTTTCACCAAGAAATGGCGAGGTTGGTGATATTGATAGTGAGAAAATGGAAGAATGGGGCGCTTCCACACCACATCTCTATATCCTCTCCTACTATCCTAAATCTGTCATCTAAAACTAACGTGCACTATGAAAGAAAGAGCTCAGTTTTCTCTGAACATGAAATTTGTGACTGAGCCGGTTTTTCCCGTGAACTCTTCACATGTAATTTGATCAGGGAAAAAAATCATTTTATATAATTTAGATGCTTAAAAATTACCTATGCAAGGAAACCAGATCAATGCCAAATTCCAGAAAAACTATTTTAGAAGGGCTGTGTTAGAGAACCGTAGTAGTTTACACAGTAAGCTGTAGATGCGCAGTGAACGCAACTTTTTTCTCTATTTGGCTTTGTAATTTGACCACGGTCCCCAAGCACCAGGCTTTTGGAAGACAGAGAACACTAAAGGCAGGAGAAAATGATAAGCACAGTGAAACCAGCGGCGAACTGTGCGGATTAATAGCAAACGTGGGTTTGAGTTTGGGATTAATAGCGCGTCGACACGTTAACAGCCACTTTACGCCTTTCACAGTTTTTTCGTTATCATACTTTGGGCTGGCTTTCAGTTTTCAGCTTTCAGCCCCCCAAATTTGATACAGTCTTGGCGGAGAAGCATAGGCAGTAGTAAATGAACGGCATGTTATGTTTTAAGCCATGTTTTAAAGAACAGCACGAGAGATAATGAATTGAAACATAAAAAGTCAGTAGGAAGACCAGAAAGGAAAGGAGAAATGTGGATGCGAAACAAATAAAATACTGCTGCAACAAGTACTGTTGTGATGTATGCATAATTAAAAGTAATGAGGAAAAGAGAGAGGTGAACTCGTGTGAACTGCTATTGTTGACAATCAGAAAAAAAAATGAGGAAAAGAAAAACAGAGAAGAGCTGAACTCGTGTGAACTCGTCTCGTGTTGTTGACAATGAGCAGAATAGAAGAGATTTTAAAATCAAATCTTTTGAGTCATCAGGAAAACAACCACAACAACAACAACAACAAACAAAAATAGAACAAAAAAGTGGCACGGGGACTCCAGCATACACTACCCTTCCTAGCACACCGAGTGTGCCGTTTGACCATGTGGTTGCGAGAGCACTTTTCCCATGACAAGGACGACCCTGAGCACGTATGTCTCTCAGGATCAAGGAAGTAGGTTCTAACCCGTTTGTTTTGTCCGGCCTACATCCTAACTAACTCCACCCCAACTCTCAATTCCCTTAGCAACGTGGGAGGAAATCTTGCCAGTACGGAACTCCTTCCGGGGAGTCCTCGTGTGACTCCTGCTCACAGCCGGTTCTAAAGTCGCGTCCTTGAAATATCTTTATTACGTGACCCAAAGAACTCCGGAAGGAGTTCCGTACTCGAGCGCCAAAGACCAGAAACTAACTCAACACAACTACCCCAGCCCCTTTTCGCCTGATTAGTCAATCTGACTACCGCCCATTGATACAAACTGACTAGACCCTCACGCCCCCAGGTCCATCTGACCATTCCATGTGTTTAAATTGATAACAGTGAAAGTGGCGCGCGAGTAAGGTACTCCTCCCAGAACTCCTCACAAAGTGTTTACTATATTAAAATTTTTGTCTTGCTATGTTACAAAATTGTCTGTCTGCTTTTCTGTTGAGTCTTCGGGACCATTCCACACATGTCCACCCCCCCCCCCCCCCCAGGGTCCTGCTATTGTAGACACATATTCTTATTCTTATTATTGTGATTATCCATTTGCGTTATTATTATCGTCCACGATCGAAACTCCCCCCGACCCGATAATTACTCCCAAGGTCTCTGTCCAGCATTTGTGTGTGTATGTGTGGGGGGGGGGAGGGACTCTCTATTTCAGACTGACACCCTACAGCAAACCCCAAATCACTCTCTCTCTCTCTCTCGCTCTTCGATACCTATCTATCTGTCTAACTGTTCGTCTGTCGCTCTGTCTGTCTTCATGTCCACACGCACACGAGCAAAATTCGCACAAGAGCTGACACGTTCGTGCACGAGCCCACGCGTGCCCACACGACTCGCACACGAATAACCTTCGCCCCCTCCCGCCAGGACTGATTTGAGGCCCAAATTGCACAATTCGCACACGAGTTGTGCTATACTCGCACGAATTGTGGAGGAGGGGGACAAGTATAAAAGCGGGAGCCAAGCGAAATAACACAAGCAGGCCCTATATATAGGGTAGTCTCACTGTACTCGTGCGCGAGTCGACACGAACGTGTGGTCTTGTGTCAACACGCATGAGTAGGCTGCCACGTACGCGTGAGCTCGTGTGCGAATTTTTCACATTCCTGAGTGGATGCGCGCGCATCAGTTTGGTGCGTGCTGACACGAACCCAGGCGAACGCCTCCGCTCGCATGTCAAGAAATCGCACACGACTTGCCGAAAAAATAAGGCTGGAGCTATTTTTCTGCAGCTAGGCACGAGTGTGACACGAGTTGGTGTGTGAGGGCCAAAAACACGTGTCAAAACACGCCTCAGCACGCCTCAGCACGCACGAGCTTCATAATTATCAAAATCGCATGCGAGTTTTCTTGGTGAGACTGCGACATAAACATTCAAGAGCACATTTTTACCTATAGACCAATACAATTCTCCGTGTGTGTAAATGTTTAAATATAATTATAATAATATGCACTCCACAAGACAGATGTAGAGAGAATGAAGCTCAACGTGTCTACATGATAATCTATATCACCAATGCTATATACTATAAGAGAGAGAGAGAGACTGTGAGAGAGAAAAAGAGAAGAGTGAAAGAAAGAAAGAAAGGACACAGAGAGAGAGAGAGAGAGAGAGAAAGAGACAGACAGAGGAGAGACAGGAGAGAGAGGGGGAACTGAGGGAGGAGAGAAAGAGAGAGAGAGAGAGAGAACATAGTAGAGAGGGTATTGCATGGGACAAAAGTTGCATGTTGAAAAAGTTAATGAACAGTATTTGGGACTATCAATCCAAGAGTTAACAACATTGTGAACACGCTGACGGCCTTGCTGTCAGATGGAGAGGACAAAATCGTGGGGTAAATGGCGAGCGGAGGGAGGGGGGTAGTGTCAGGACGATAGCGGTTTCTCCACATCTACTAAGGTAAACAGTAGCGATAAGCAACCTCACATCTTGAGTTTACAGACTGTAGGTGAATTATTATTAGGACCTCATTCTGAATATTGCCTAATAACCTCTTCCTATCTCTTCCTACTAGAGGTTCTTCTGTCTCAGGGGATCCTATTTTACCTCACATTTAAGCTCTTTATAAAGGAAAGGAAGAAAAACGGGGATTTCATTTTACTTCACAATTAAGCTCTTTATAAAGGAAAGGAAGGAAAACGGGGATTCCATTTTACCTCACATCTAAGCTCTTTATAAAGGAAAGGATGAAAAACGGGGATTTCATTTTACCTCACATTTAAGCTCTTTATAAGGGAAAGGAAGAGAAAGAGGGATTTCATTTTACCTCACATTTAAGCTCTTTATAAAGGAAAGGAAGAAAAAAGAGGATTTCATTTTACCTCACATTTAAGCATTTTATAGAGGAAGAAAAACGGAGATTTCATTTTAGCTCACATTTAACTCTTTATAAAGGAAAGGAAGAAAACCGGGGATTTCATTTTACCTTACACTTAAGCTCTTTAAAAAGGAAAGGAAGAAAAAAGGGGATTTCATTTTACCTCACATTTAAGCTCTTTATAAAGGAAAGGAAGAAAGACGGAGATTTTATTTTTATATACATATATTTAAACATGACAGTCATATTTTTTTCTCATGTGTTTTGCCCAGACTTCGCAGCCACAACTGTGGTGTTCCTGTAGTTGCGTTATTTGGATGCCGTCACTGCTCTAAGATAATGGCATATGTCAGACTTCTGCCAAAAGGCAACTGACGGTTCACTGCATCCATGAACATGAGGGCTATCAGATAAAATTATAGAAAAAGAAATGCGCCAGTAGGAAAAATGTAGTAATCCAGTGGAATCATAATAGCATAAGTCACCAAATGACAGGAAAATAACGCTTTTTCTTAAGGAGCACAGCGTTCTCTATAAAGGCTGCCAGCCTCCTGATATAAACAGTCTGACACGAAGAACGCAGAAGAAGCAGAAGAAGAATATCTCAAAAGTGTCAAACACGACTTATGCCATTAGCTTAAAGTACTGTCTATGAATTATAGGGAATGTTCGTTATTTAAATCGATTCTTGGAAATGTTTTATTGTGAATAGCTACCCGGACAGAAAGACGCAGGAGGGAGTAATATATATCAAAGAGGTTAAACTGGCTCTGTGGAGTTTTTGTTGAGTTTGTGGAGAGAGAATAATAATTATATAGTGTGGGAATGAGATAGATCTACATTAAAACAACAACACTATGGAAGGTTACTTCTTTGTGGCAAAACACTAGGCAACATACACTAAACAGCCGATTGACCCTTTATATCTGCCGCGCTTCCTTGCGTCAGTCTGCAGTTGCGTCCTCGTGATGTTTATAAATAGATCTTTATCGGCCACAAAGTCAAGGTGCCTCTCGGAATCTGGGCCACTGGCCTCATTTGTCTACAATTCGTAACATCGCCGCGGCGCCCTGTAGAGAAAGAGGTCTGGGTACATTGCACTACAATGTAAGAAAGAGCCAACGTGCGGGATTAGAGTGTAAGTGTACACATCCACTGGGCATTTCTAAATTCGGTGTGAGGGGTGTATTTTATCAAGATACATTTCAGTTTAATTTTCGTACAAGGTACCTGGCCTGTGCTTACAGTGGGCTGTTCTACAAGTGAGATAAGGTAGGATTTATATTGAAGGCGCATTAAATGAACGCTGTGTCTAAAGAATAGAGTTCTTCTCAGAATCATAAATTTGAAAACCTGTGTTCTCAGAATTCGTTAGATTCATGATGATTCCCCATACAGTCGGTATTTCTGCAGTGAGTTCAGTTGGTTAAAAGATGATGTGCTAAGACCTGTTTATTATTGATGTAACTGTTATTGCTAGTATTCTTTGTTTATTTGTTGTTGTTGTTTTTCGTCGTCACTAATGTTGTTTGGCTTGTCGTCTAGGCTGTTATATTTATTTGTCCTTGTTGTTAATGGTGATGATGTCGCATATCAGTTATAATTAATAACAATGATGACAGTAATAAATAGTAAATTTTATTTTACAAAATAATAATGGCGGGGGTAATTCATTGTGATGCAATTTTGGCCCTTTTTTTGCTCAATGCTACAGCCTAAATGACAGTTTCAAAAATTATAAGATTGATCTTCTTAAGTGTCGACTAATCCAGCCCAAACGCTTTTGTATCTAGCAATTGTGTTGATTCAAGTTTCAGGTTGTTTTTTTTAAAAGGTGTAAAAATGTAAAATACAATGATCTTTATTTTGGCACCCTGTAATAAGCCCATCGCAGTAGAAACGATATTAGCCTAATATGAGCTCAGCTGGCAATTTCCTTACCAGAAATGAGTACTTAGTGCTCTGGTGCGCATGAAATCTGCAGTAAGACTGTAGAATATGGGAAGCTTTCTAGACCAAAAAAGAGAGAGGGGGATAGAACGGTGTGTTCACGGGTTTATCCAAGTTTATGCCGGGAACTTGATCTAGTAATAGTGAAAAGGCCTACAGAGCTAACTGTCCTTAACGATTTGGTTACTGTAACAGTTGATGCAAATTTCAGCACGTTATGATGGGGAGAGTCAGATGAACTGATCGTCTACCCCTTAAAAACGAAACTGTCTCGAACTGTTGTAGAAATAAATAACAGGATCCGATGAAGAATTAACACTAACTTTAAGAACTGTAAACACGAGCTGATATCCACAAGTTACTTACACCTATCAGGGAAGGCACTACACTTCTACTACAACTGGATGTACACACCTACGATTTGCACCTTACGATTTTCACCCACGATTTTCACCCACGATTTTCACACCTACTGCTCGCCTGGCCCTCCTTATATATATTCTGTCCAGGAACGTTCAGGAAGCGGCTTTACCGCCCCATAAGCACGAGACAGACCTAGATCGTTCGGAACACATACAGGCCACCCAATCGTACACAGACACGTCACAGCATTACATCACTCAAGGTCGACCTAGCGTAATCTCGGACACTGCAGAATCTTCCAGACGCTCTAGATTTTCTACAGTGAGACAAACAAGCCACACAGCGACATCAAAGGGAAATACCGGCCTTGCTGGCGAGAGGGGAGGGGGGGGGGAAGTCGCCGAGTGAGACGCGTCATGCAGGGGGAAGAAAAATATCGATCGTTCAACTAGTGGGACGCTACACAACTCCCCAATTTAAGTTGAACATTCTTCAACTATCTACATCATAAAGCGTCCACACTATCATACAATACTTATCATTTCCAATCTTACAATAGACATTGCTAATAACGTACTAGGTGCCTTCCCAATATCCTAAGTACAATACAATAACCATAGTATCCTTATAACACTAATACAATCTCATTACAATATCATTGCAGTACCATTACAAAACCTGGTCAACAGTAGACCTACTATTATAAACAATATAATACCACCACTGTGGTGAAACGATGGTCAATGATACTATTAAAAATCATACCATGGTGAAACGATGGCCATCGAGTACAAAATGCTTCGTGCACGAACCATAGCACATAAACGTTATGCAAAGCAATGATTGTCCTAAAAACCAAATGCATAAACTCATAGATACAATGGCAAAAATACCAACACATATCGACCACTGATCAGGGTCTAACTTCATTGTATCAGATCAAACAAAGTATAACAAAGCAATACCGATACTGCCCAAGCTTAGGCCACTCGTAAATTACATGAATGCAACGTACAAAATCTCTGCTTGCTCGCAGTTCCCATTTGGGTTACAGTCTTCAAAAATTACATTGTCCCATTGGTAACAAATAATGAAAACATCAAAATATGACTAATACATAGTGGCTCTCTGCCGGCCAATAATTCAATACTCAGTCAGATATACATTACAGTACAATACAGTCATCCCAGAAACATATCCAACAGGCAAAACTCTGGGTTACAATACATCTCACTGAACTTGTACTATTCAAAACACTCTACTTAGGAAGTCGGCGCCGACATTTTCCTTGCCCTTGACATACCTAATCCTGAATCGATATGACTGTAAAAATAGACTCCATCGTAATAGCTTTGGGCTGTCAAATCTGGCAGAATTCAAATACTCTAATGACCTATGGTCAGTCTGGAGCACAAACTCCTTACCATACAAATACAAAGTAAACTTCTTTACGCCCAAACGATGGCTAGGCATTCTCGCTCTGAGACTGAATATTTCGTCTCACGAGGCAATAGCTTACGACTGGCATATGCCACAGGATACAACTTTCCCTCATATTCCTGCATAAGAGCAGCACCCAACCCGCGATCTGATGCATCAGTTGCTAAGACAAATTCTTTTGAAAAATCTGGCAAACATAACACGGGTTTGGAAACAATAGCATTCTTCAAAGAAGTGTACGCTTTCTCCTGCACTTCTTCCCACTGAACTACATTGGGCTGACCCTTTCTAAGCAGATCAGACAGTGGTGCTGCAATCGCTGCAAAGTTAGGTACAAATTCTTGGTAGTATCCCACCAGTCCTAAAAATGCTTTCACTTCCTTTTTAGTGGTGGGTCTGGGTGCATTCCGCACCTTACACACATTTTCTTCTAACAAGCCAATCATACCCTTTCCCACTGAGTGTCCAACAAAGTCCACTTCAGACGTTCCAATCAGGCACTTGGATGGTCTTGCAGTTAATCCAGCTTGGTCCATCCTCTGCAGCAATTCCTTGAGAGCCTTCACATGCTCGTCGAATGTCTCTGTATGGATCAGCAGGTCGTCCACATACGCTGTCACATTGTTCAGTCCCTGGATCAATGGCTTCACGATCCTGTTCAGTGTAGCTCCTGAGTTCATCATCCCGAAGGGCATCCGGGTGAATTCGTAATGTTCGCCCATGGTGACGAACGCTGTCTTGGGAATGTCTTGTTCCAGGACTCGCACTTGCCAGTATCCCTTGCTCAAGTCGATCCGAGAGAATATTCTTCCTCTCGACAGACTCTGGAACACCTCCGATGGGGCTGCTGTCGGATGAGGGTCGAACACAGTGATCTTGTTCAGCCTCCTGTAGTCGATGCAGACTCGATTGGATCCATCCTTCTTCTTGACGACAACAACCGGTGAAGCATAAGCTGATGAGCTCCTGCGTATGATGCCCAACCTTTCCATGGTACTGAGCTCCTCCTCCAAGGAGTCGCGCATAGCAAAGGGCACCGGATATGGTCGTTGCCGAACAGGTACCTCTGATGTCAGGTCGATGCGATGTTCGCCTAACTGGCAGCATCCGGGGAGATTGGTGAAGATGCGTTGATACTCCTTCACCACGTCGCCGAGTTGTTGACGTTGTTCCGGCGACAGCTGCGTTCCATATTGGACATCTTCGGAGCCTTCCTTCTGGTCCCAGCTCCCTAGGTCGGCAAGGTCCTCCGTCATTCCACCGTTGTCGCCTTCCAGGTTGCAGTCCTCGATGACTGTCATGCCAGCTGACTCCACAGGTTGACTCTCGTCCATCACGTCGTCCTCTGCCAGCACAGTCCCAGCACCATCACCGTCGTCGTCCATCATAGCGTCGACATCTCCAGGTGTGGTGTCGCTCCTGCCGTCGTTAATCTCACACATCTCGTTCACGACAGATGCCGGTCCCATTGCCGCTGCTGCTGCTTGCGTCGTCGCTGGTGTAGTCCTGGGGATATACCTCTTGAGAAGGTTAGCGTGCAATGTCTTCTCTTTCACACCCATCTTGACTTTGTAGTCGTTGACACCGACAACCGAGACTACCTTGTATGGTCCCTTCCACTGGACTAAGAGCTTGTTGGCGTTTGTCGGCAGCAGTACTAAAACTTCGTCGCCAGGGCGGAACTTCCTCTCTCGAGCCTTCCGGTCGTAGTAGGTTTTCTGTCTACCTTGTGCCTTTGAGAGCTCTTCCGTCGCTAACTTCCACGTGTCCTCCAGCCGCTCGCGTAGTTCCATGACGTACTGGTAACTGGTCTTTGTCTCCGGCTCCTCTACGTCCTTGGTCCATAATTTTCGCAAGATGTGCATCGGTCCTCTCACCGTTCTTCCATACAGTAACTCGAATGGGGCGAACTTTGTCGATTCTTGGGGAACTTCACGATACGCGAAGAGCAGCGGGTTAATGTATCGGTGCCACTGCTTAGGTTGCTCCGCGCACAGTCGCCTCAAGGTCTTCTTCAGTGTGCCATTAAATCGCTCCACCAGCCCGTTGCACATAGGGTGGTAGACTGTGGTGGTCGACTGTCGAATTCCCAGTAGTCTGTTCGTTTCCTTCATGACGTCCGACATGAATTGAGTCCCTTGATCAGATAAGATCTCCTCGGGCACACCCAAACGGCTGTAGATATTTACTAAGGCTTCTGCTACTGTCTCTGCGTCAATCTTCTTCAAGGGGGTCGCTTCAGGGTAACGAGTAGCGTAGTCTACGTATACCAGGATATACCGATGTCCGCCTTCACTTGGGGGATCAATAGGTCCTACCAGGTCCACGGCCACTCTCCTAAATGGGATGTCTACCACTGGCATACTCTGCAAATGCACCTTAGGAGTCGCTCCCTTGTTCACTGTTCTCTGGCAGATGTCACATGAGCGGCAGTATCTCGCGACGTCACCTTCAATACCAGGCCAGTAAAAGTTGCTCATCACCCTGTCCTTCGTTTTCTTCACGCCGAGATGTCCTCCGACGATAGAATCATGGGCAACGCTCAGTACATACTCCCTCAGTTTCTCGGGTAGTACCACTTGTCTTGTAATCGTAGCCTGTCTTATGTCCCTATAAATCCGGTACAGTACACCTCCGTGTCTCTCGAAGTGTACGGACTTGTTGCCTCTGTTGGTCGGAATTTTCTTCTGCCCCAACTTCTGGAGGTCTTCGTCTTCTTCCTGGAGTCGGATGAGTTCCTTCCTATCCACTCCCGCGTGCCGTTCTGCCCTCGGCACCCTCAGCGACGTAGACTGGTCCTTCCTCTTCTCCTGGGCCCTCGTGGTCACCGCTCCTACCATCACCTCAGTATCAGGGTCGTACGGGTCCTTCGCTCCGTCCACGTTCCCGACTACTAGGTCGCAGATGGTCTCCGGGAGACACAGTGCCGTCACTCTGCCCGTCAGGTAAGGCGTTCTCACGTCGATGATGGCTTCCTCCGCCGCTAGCAAGGAGTTATCGATCCTCGCGATGAGTTTCTTCCCACCGGTGAGCTGTCCGTCGTCCACCAGTGATCGCCGCACCACTGCACTTTCACAGCCGGTATCTCTTAGGACGTCTACTGCTCGATTTCCAATCAAGCCCTTCATCACTGGTAACTTCAGCTTCTCCACGGTCCTTCCGTCACTGCATCCTCCGCACGTAACAGGCACCGCTAACTGGAGCTTCCCGTCCTTCATTACCGCTTGAACGTTGATGCTGGTGTCAGCCGTCGTCGCATCCTGTCTCGACGACTCGTCCGCCGCTATAATTACGGCCGCCGCCGCCTTGTTCGGCTTGCCTCGCCCCGTATCCTTCTGGGCTGGACACATTCTCCGAACGTGGCCTGGCTTTCCACAAAGGTAACATTTCAACTCACCTTTGTCGTTTATCTTGGTACGACACTCCGTCGCCTTATGTCCCGGCCTCTGGCACCTATGGCAGACCTGTGGGCTTCTGTCTCCGTTGGGACTCCGTCGCACTGGCCGGCTTTGCAGTCTGGCGCTCCCTCTGAGTGTCCGGTTCCTCGCTACCAGGAACGCCTCCGCTGAGTCTGCGACGTCTTGTAGCGTCTTTGGCTTCCTCTCCCTCACATGGGTCGCAAGGTCTGGTGGGCAAACATCCATGAACTGCTCTCTAACGAACAGGTCCCTCACTCCTTCGTAGGTCTTCTCCGTCTTTGATAGCTTTATCCACCTCTCTAGGTAAGTCTTGATCCTAGTAAGAAACATCCCGACATCTTCTCCATCTTCAGACTTACCTTGTCTGAACATGAGTCTGTAACCGTCCTCTGACAGGTTATACCTCTTCTGTAAAGCTTCCTTGACTTTATCGTAGTCCTTGGCCTCATCGATCGGCAATCGGCAGAAGCACTCCAGAGCTCTCCCAGTCAGCAGGGCAGACAGTGATGTCGTCCAGGTGGATCTGGGCCAGTCCGCTGTCTCGGCAAACCTCTCAAAACGAAGTAGCCAGCTATCAAGGTCGTCCTTCCCATCCTGAAATGCAGGTAGCTTGGGTCTCTTGGAACTGGCGTGGTCGCTGGTCCCCTGCGTCGACTCGCCTCCACGCTGATGGCGGATCCTCTCCATCTCCAGCTCGTGGTTCATCTTTTCTCTTTGCAGCTGAGCCTGTCGTTCCGCCTCCTTCTCCTGAGCCTGTCGTTGAGCCTCCTTCTCATGAGCCTGTCGTTGAGCCTCCTTCTCATGAGCCTGTCGTTGAGCCTCCTTCTCTTGAGCCTCTCGTTGAGACTCTATCTTCAGTTGCTCCATGCGCTCTTGCCTCTCTCTTTCCTCCCTTAGGCCTTCACGGATGTAGTCCTGTCTCTCCTTCCCAGTGAGCTCCAAGGCGTCTGCTTCCTGGCCAAGCCTTCCAATAGCCTCTGACATGTTGTGGATATCCTCGATGATCTTTACACAATTTACTGTACTTTAGAAACACGTCGATGGTCTGAATTGAATCTGTTCTGATCTAATCGGATCCCGGACGAGCCCCGAATATGTAACAGTTGATGCAAATTTCAGCACGTTATGATGGGGAGAGTCAGATGAACTGATCGTCTACCCCTTAAAAACGAAACTGTCTCGAACTGTTGTAGAAATAAATAACAGGATCCGATGAAGAATTAACACTAACTTTAAGAACTGTAAACACGAGCTGATATCCACAAGTTACTTACACCTATCAGGGAAGGCACTACACTTCTACTACAACTGGATGTACACACCTACGATTTGCACCTTACGATTTTCACCCACGATTTTCACACCTACTGCTCGCCTGGCCCTCCTTATATATATTCTGTCCAGGAACGTTCAGGAAGCGGCTTTACCGCCCCATAAGCACGAGACAGACCTAGATCGTTCGGGACACATACAGGCCACCCAATCGTACACAGACACGTCACAGCATTACATCACTCAAGGTCGACCTAGCGTAATCTCGGACACTGCAGAATCTTCCAGACGCTCTAGATTTTCTACAGTGAGACAAACAAGCCACACAGCGACATCAAAGGGAAATACCGGCCTTGCTGGCGAGAGGGGGGGGGGGGGAGTCGCCGAGTGAGACGCGTCATGCAGGGGGAAGAAAAATATCGATCGTTCAACTAGTGGGACGCTACAGTTACTGTCAGGGGAATTTAGTATTTTACATGTAATCTATGGCTGAACAGAGTGGGTTTTTTTTGGCTTTGCATCTGTAATAGGGTTCCTTAACAAGAGCCTTGATATTTGTTTATACTACTGATACCTTAGATACTTCCAGGCTAATTTTCGGATGCGTTTGTGGGGTGCACAAAGAGTTTATTGAGCACACTCAAGTCAGAACTCCCACAGTTCGCATGATTCTCGAAATGTACTGAATTGAAGCTAAATAGTCATGGCGGACGATTTGGGGCAAGTTGTGCGCGCTTATTTCTATACGAAGGGAAAGGGAGAAATGGCCAGCAAAGTTTTGCGTCGATTGTGTGGCAGAACGATGGTGCGGCAGTCAAGCTTTCAACCGCTAGATCTGAAAGCTTGAATTCCCGAAGAAAATCTCCACTAAAAAATAAAAATAAGCCACGTCCACACCCTTCCCCACGTCCCTAATAAAGATGACAAAAGCAGACAATATCAAGTACAAAGACTACTAATAACACCATTGCCATAGACTGCTCACACTGATTCTGTTGCCTGACCAATGAAAGCATGTTAGTGCGTCTCAAAATTCGGGGCCAGCTAAATCAGCAATATCTCTACAAAACGGATGGACGGAAACAGTTGGAACTGCCTGGGCTGCTTTTTCTGTTTGTCTTAGCAGAAAATTATTTTTCAGTGTAGATTTATGTGGATATAAGTAAAATCCGTTCATAAAAATATATATTTTATCAGGGCAGACGGTCTTTTCAAATTTTAAAGGCTTCACAATAGATGACGACACACGCATGATTTCAATTCTTCTCCGCGTAAAAGAGAATACAATTTTCGCACATTATTGACCCAGCCTAATAAAGCAAAGGCAACTCTCAGAATACGCCCCAAAAGTGGACGCCCTCAAAAGCTTGGTATTCAACATCCCTTCTTTACCACCCAGGAACCAACAGAGAAACCGACCATAATTATTGAAAAACTGAGGCAGGCTCCTCGCTGGGTCCCGCTGGCTGCCTTGCTGGCAGTTGGCGCTGAACGCTGTTCCTGCCAGACAGCTGAAGGCGCCTGCGCAATGAACGCCCCCCAGAATACGAACATACTTACTCTTTGGCATTTCCAACTGTCGTGCTACAACTTTATTCACAATGTGAGCAGCATATCGATAAAGTTACTACGGCTCCCTCCTTTGCCTAATTAAGCCCTTATAAAATAAATGTTTTATTTGAGAATAAAGGTCTGATCATGGGGTTTGAAAGCACTGCTCACGGTTTCGCCCTTACTTCTGCACTCACTTGCAAAATTTGCCGTGTATCACTAAATAGTGCCACTGTAAGAAGCGGTGGCACTCCAGTTAAATACATACTAAACTTGGGAGACCATATTTACGATGTCAATTTCGGTCATTCGGGCTTTGACGTATCACTAATTGATGTGTCATTCTAAAGTCTAAGCCTTCATCTACCCACACAGCTCTCTACATCTTACACAGTTAGGCTAATTTCTAAGTCTAGATCTATTGATGTTTAATGGCTTCTAACAGACATGTACTTACCATGTAAACTGATCTTTTCACTCGTCTGTTGTTGCATTTATAGACATAGCTAGCGTGAACCAGTTTGATATAATTGAAATTGCAAAAACAAAGGTGAAAATGGAGAAAACGGTGTCTGGGTCGCAGCCAGTAGGCTACAGCAGACGCTTGCCCCAAACAATGATTATGCCGAAAGTGATGCTCTACTGTGCACACGTCTGTGAGCAAACTTCCAACTCTAGTGTGTCCTGTAAGCTCTTTGGTCGCGTGCCAAATAGTGGTGCAAATGTAAAATAACTTTGTCTGAAGTGCTTCGCTGATGTTGACTATCAGCCTTGGCTGACCAAGTGGCTGGTTACACCACTCATTAAACCAGTGGCCGTGCATCTATCCGAACTTATCCAGTCTGCCTTTACATGGACATGAAAAAAAGTATAGAGCAAGTGGCGGGATAATTTAATGGAATGCAAATTAATGTTTATAGGCCATGGGACCAAAATCCTAGCTAGTTTCTAAAGTAAATTTCGTTACGCACCCCCTAGGGAAAATCTAGGTATGGTTTTAATATGTTCCCAGTAACCATCTTTGACTAAAAATCAAATAACTGTGCACATTAATAACTTATTTTCAAAAAATTTTTAACGCTATGTAACATCTGTATTTTTGCATGTTTGTTTCGTTTTACATAATTATATATTTCACAAACTCTCCACCTTTGAACGCAAAAGGCTTTTTTTTATTAGACCGCCCATAGCCTACTAACCAAATTTTACATGTCCATTTCAAATACCGCGGAGGGTGCACGGAAGTTTTTATTATTTTGATTAGTTTGGTTCTTGCATTTATAGAAAATGCATTGTTTCCTCGTGCTGTCATTTTCATCCTCCATCTTGCCTCCATTCTGTTATAGTACCGTGCATGTCATGAAAAGTAACGCTTGGTACTCAGTGTCCTGGCGCGCAAGAGTTCTGAAGCAGGACCGCAGATTACTACTTTTATTGTAAGAGAGAGAGACACACACACACACACAGAGAGAGAGAGAGAGTAAGCACATGATTGTTTATTCTCGAAATTTCATCCAACTTTTCAAAGAAAACTGAATTATATTGCTATTTACATCTTTCTTAGTGTGCATACAGCATTCCATCATGGAGGCAGCCATTTTGGATTTCGCGGAGAAAGGCTCAATTCCATTGGTTGATTAAAATAGCATTGTTTAAATGGCAAACTCAATTCGCATTATTAATTATTATTTATTGGCACACTTTACATACAAATTATACAAAAATGTGCAAGACTTGAAATGACAACATTGATTTTTTCGGAAGGGGAGGTGCATAAGAGCTTGCAAGCAAAAAATCAGCTTATCCCCTGAGGTGTCATAACGTCTCCTATAGGACCAGAATTGCGGGATGCCTCTCTCTCTCTCTCTCTCTCTCTCTCTCTCTCTCTCTCTCTCTCTCTCTCTCTCTCTCTCTCTCTCTCTCTCTCTCTCTATCTTGCTCTCTCTCTCTCTTTCCTCTCTCTCTATCTCTTTCCTCTCTCTCTCTCTCTCTCACTCTCTCTTTCTAATTCTCTCACTCACTCTCTCTCTCTCTTACTCATTCACTCACATTCTCTCTACCTATGTCTATCTCTCTCTTTCTCTCTCACTCATTCACTTACAATCTCTCTCACTCACTCTCTCTCTCTCTCTCTCTTTTCTCTCTCACTCACTCACTCACCCACTCTCTCTTTCTGTCTGTCTCTCTCTTTTTGACGTGGAGATTTCTCTGGACCAAGCTCTTATTTCATGTAAATAAGACCGTTGACTTTGAGCTTCAAATAAATTTTCAAGATTACTACCAAGATCAGAAAGCTGTAATTTTTGGGAGGGTCATACATCGTTACTACTTCAAGTCATTGGTCTTGGTATGAATCTGAAATAATGAAACTTCATATCAGTTTTTCTGAAAATGACATTTTGCTTTTCGCCCCACAACCAGCAATTCACGATTAGTCATAACTGGTTTTTCAAAGCTTGAATCTTTTGTCGGGCCTCCCTTTGACTGTTAAACCTCTGGTTAAACTAAAGATACTAGAATTGATAAAATAAGACAGTTAGAGACTGAGTGCTTCTGGCATGCACATAGGGAAAATATTGAATTTGGTTCATTGTTCAGCTATCGCTATAGGCCCATCGCGGATATCGGCCATTTTAGTTGTCAGGACCGACGCTTAAACATGGCGATGGTAGCATTGATTTTGATTCGTTAGCTGATTTGCACGGTGAGCACTTCAGACGTCGCGAACCAATCGGCGGCGAGCTAAAAAAAAGTTCACTACAGTAAACAATGACACGTGCGTTCACGCACATGGGAGACGTTCGGTCAGTTCTTTCACTTCCTTTCCTTTGTTTACACGGATGGTAGGGAATCTGACCAGCAGGGATCCAACCTTTCCACCCCTGACATAACAGTCAACTGCAATGCAACCAGAAATCAATATAGGTGAGCAGAAGCTCGGGGGGAGGCAGAGCACTAGGGTAACAGTTCAAGAGAAAATAAGGATTAGGCGAACCGAGGTTGTAGTGCCTAGTTAGTGCTCAGGAAAGGAAAGCGGGAGTGAAAGAAGGAAGAAAGAAAAATGATCAAGATGGGACTAGAACCCGCGACCTCTGCTACGGCACCCGTCGCCTTGCCAAGAAGAAAACAGATCGCTTAACCGCACGGCCACTCCGTCTCTCAAAAAAGAGACGATCGTGGCCGAACTGTTTCACGGTGTTTCTTGCTGACTTGAGTATTCGTTCGCTGGGACCCAACCCACTTGTGTCACCTCTCCCCTCCCTGTTCTCTCTTTTTCACCCGCCTGCCATTGGACAATACGAACATCTAGGACAACGAGTACAAGATGTATGCCTCCGAGTTTTATCAAACAGAAATCAATATAGGTGAGCAGAAGCTCGGGGGGAGGCAGAGCACTAGGGTAACAGTTCAAGAGAAAATAAGGATTAGGCGAACCGAGGTTGTAGTGCTGTATAACGACTATAAGATTATTATTTTGATTTAGTCGTAATACATGTACATTAATTTTTAACCCAGGTAGAAGAGGAACACATGGCGACCTTAGTTATCGCTTTCTCTGTCTCCAATTTCTGAAAAACCTGAGGTCTCTTAGAAGAGATACGTCATGTAGAACAAATGCACACTTTGACACACACTCGTTTAAAATGTGTTGTGGCACTTATTAAACTGTTTCACAGTTCCCATTTATTCTAACTCCTTATCATAATACGAACGTCGCAAAAGTCGAATGTACCAGTTGTGCAAACAGTGCAGTTGGAACAAACAAGAACTAGGGTCGGGTAGCGACATTCCATTCTATAAATTAATGTTAAAAGTGAATGTGACCTACATTAGCGGAGTATACGTTTGTTTCCGTAACAAGGGCAGTTTCTTTTAATGTGTTTTCGGAGTCTTTTGACTGATGGTTTTATTCCCCGATCTGCAAAATAAACTGGTTTCTTTCCATAGCCTGAGAGAGCGGTTGATGAGAAGTTTAATAGTTTTCTGTCTCTATATCGTAGAAGTAGAAATGTCACTAGCACGTACAAAACGTAATACTCTTATGAAGTGTTTATCCGCCGATAATTGGTTTAGTGATGTTTTTTTTGGGAAAAATTTCTTCGCGTTTATAGTGTCTGCAATAATTTAGTGGTTAGCACCTTCGCCTGTCAATCGGGTGGCCGTGGTTCGATTCTCAGGCGGGTTTGTTTGCTTTTTTCTTGTATTTTCTGAATCTCTTCTTTATTGGGAATCAATCTGTCTTTTTGTTTTCTTTATCCAACAACAATAATAGGGAATAAATCCATTTTTTAAATATATTGTTTTATATATACTGGAGGATAAACCCGGGCCGATATTGTTGGCGGATAAACCTGGGCAGTACCCGCCGATAATGTTGGTGGATAATGGCAGCCATACTCTTATGTCATTGTGATTCCTACTAGTTGTGCTCTGAGCAGTTAGGGTATGTTATGGGAAAGATAAAGTTTGTTTACTATAGGCAGTCTTAAGAACAGGTTTTGTTTGTTTGTTTGGATTTTACGGCCCGTCGACACGATAACGGCCACCCTGCGCCTTTCACGGTCTATTTGGGTACTTTATTCATATTTGCTATTCAGAGCTTCATCAATCTAAATTTCACACATAGAATTAAATAGTTTCGTACGAACTTTATTTTAACGGTATAATTCTCAAGAGCTGCTGTTTTGTATAGATCTGAAAAGAATTTTGCAAATGTAGGCCTATATGAAACATTCTTAAATCAAGTTTGTAGAGCTTAGCCTCTTTCAGAATGGACAAAACGCTCAGTGGGTCCACGTCAGAAAATAATTCTTTCATGGGTCCGCAGGCAAAATACCTTTTTTTTCAGATATGCATGAAATTTGCACATACAGTCAAAATGATATTGATAGCTGACAATTGAATGCCACACAGTAAGGAAGGTGGGGGAGGGGGGGGGGTTGGGGTTCTTCCCTCCTCAGTAAATAGCGATGTTTGAGGTTGGTATGACCCAGACGGATTCCAATGAGGTCAATTCGTCTCTCTGACTTAGTTGAAAGGTATGAGCCTACTATCCACGTTGATCTTGGGGGTCTATTTAACAGCTGAAGGTGAATTCTTTTCTTTACGCAGCCATCAAGCTGGTAGTTAACCAGAGATAACAGGGGGTCATACAGTGCGAAAAATTTCGAGTTTCACTTAAGAGAAAGCACGTTGACGCGGTAGCGGTCACATTGTGCTTGGAAAAAAGCAAGCCGATAGGCCGAATATAACAGATCGATAGGACAGAAGCGCAGACCAGTCACCCGCTCATACAATATGAAGGAAATCGGTGTAAAAAGTATTACATGTGTGCTGTGGTTGCTGCGGCTGTATTGGATTTGTTTACACATTTTTTTTTCTGCCGATTCCTTTTTATCTGGACTGTGCCTTTTGTCTGTTACTGCTCGGAGAACTGGACTGTTACTTAAACAAACTACCCAGTACGCAGATTACCGCAATTTCACGACAAGCTTAGCCTCGAATGTTTACGGGGTGCGTAGGGCAATAACGCGCATGGGGAATACAATACGACTTATCTGCAGCAAACAAACAAGCAACAAAGAAATAGATTTGACACAAGGGGCAACGTTAAGCAGACCCATGGCAATCACATTGAACTGAAACCAGTTAAGAATGTATCCCTGGCAAAGCCGCTACCTCACTTAGTAACTTTCTTCATTAATGACACATTTCAAGGACATTTTGTGTGGGAGTTCCTGGATCCAGTTGTGTCAAAGAAGTCTTGAACTTCAACAGGACGTAGCGGTGATGATCACATAGTTGTGTCGTTGTCGCCACCTTCACCCACGTAACGGTTAGCAACCTATGTAGACAGGCATAGAATAATTGTGTGATGATGTAATGTTGCCTACGTCACGGTCTCAGGGAGAATCCTGTAATTACCTTGCAAGGCTAACAGACACGTGGATGCTGTGATTTTATTCAACATCCGCCTATGTACGTGATGAGAGTTACGGACCACGCGTAATCTTCCTTGATACGGTCAATTTTAAATTGTTAAGTTGATGATTAAGCATGCTTGTACTTCTCACAGTACACAGTGCTCATTGGCCATTGGAGTGTGACAGTGAAAAATGTTTGCAAAATATCGAGAGTTCTGTAAGGTTTAATAACTTCATTAGTTCATTAATAAGAGGATTGCTGTATGCAGACTCGAGACGAACTAATAAAGGACAGTGCAACATCCTTCTCGTGTTTCTAGTCAGTTACGTTACACTGCTAAGTGCTATGTTAAGGAAAAATGCAGGATGCTAAAATAGGTCAGATTCACATTTCGAACTTTTTCTATCTTGGTTATAATTTAGTACGACTTAAGATCGGTTTTCATGTGTACTGAAAGGGGAGCGGCAACGGAAACGAAAAAAAAAAATCCATTAAGTTGTAAGAAGAAAGAAACGGCATTTCCCTATACATGAAACACTATTTCACTGCTTGAAGGGTTTTTTACTCTTCCATTGCCGTTTCCGTCTCCATACACATGAAAAGCCAGCTTTATAATTTTTTTTGGTCATCACACAAGGATAATTGAACAAAGCAGGGAATAAATCAGGGCATAAGTGGAAATGTGTGTGTGTGTGTGTTTAGCTCTTTATTTTAGCAAGTTTCGCTGCCCTTAGCATTTACACCTCATTTTTTCTTCTTGTATTTTTCTTGTTGTGCTAGGGATTCGTTGTTTCTTTTTTAGAATGTTGCTCAGAAATATTTGGTCGGGTATTTGCCATTATTGTTATGTGCATTTGTGCCTTTTCGAGAAAATGAGGATCGAAGTTTGGTCGGCAAAAGGGTTAAAACGCATAAAACATTACGCCACAAATACATTTCTCGAATAGATTTTGACCGATTGGAATGACACTTACACGTCATAATGAAATTAGGAGTGAGAAAACCACTTTCATGACAAAACGTCGAAATCGGCAAAATGTCCCACACAACAATACTTATGGCAAATACCCTCGGTATAATTATAAGAGCTAGGGGTTTATTCTGTTGACACCAGATTCAACCTGCTTGCCAAGGCCAAGGGAACCCGAGATGTTGCCGATCCTATAACATTATACTACACAGGTGTAGTCACTGCGTATTCAGCAATGTGTTACCTGGTGTGTGTTGTCTATTCCAAAGAATAGGGATGCATGCGGGCTTTTGTAATGTGGATGTAATTATGCATGCTTTTGTAATGTGGATGAACTGTTATGCATGCGTTTGTAATGTGGACGAATTATGCGAGCATTATGTAAACACAACGGGGGGTGGGGGGGGGGGGGGGACCCAACCATGTTCAAATTGTAGATGTGGTCAAGATGATACTGTTGCTATTGTTATTCTTCTTTTGTTTTCTCCACTAGTTTATTCACTTTTTCCTCTATTGCTTTAATGGTTGTTGTTGCTGTTTTTTTTTTTTTTGGTCTTTCAATCCCCCACACACACACACACACACACACACACACACACACACACACACACACACACACACACACACACACACACACACACACACACACACACACACACACACACACACACACACACACACACACACACTTACTTTAATGATGTTTTCTCCCTTTTCTTTTTTTTTTTTTTCAGTTCTCTTTTGTTCTGTCTTTTTTGTTCTTTTTTTTCTTTTCTTTTTCGCCGCGTTTGACTGTTTCCTTTTGTTCACTTTTTTTAAATATCTGAATCGTTGCCTGATTTTTTTTTTTTCGCGACCTTACGAATGGCAATTAATCAACAGTTTTCCAAAGGTACTGAGCTTCCGAAAAGGTGTGTTACCGCTTCACGGCAATGGGACAGCGCGCACTTCACTTCAAGGAAAGCAGAAGAAACTGCGCGAGACTGAGGCTTTGAAATTTTACCACATTCACCTTTCCATCAGACTTTATTTGTTCCCAGAACTGAAAAAGCACCTGAAAGGAAAGCAATATTTTGAAAGTGATGATGTAGTGAAAGTAACTGTACCAGACTGGTTTCTGACAGAGAGCGGGGTGTTTTCTATTCTCAGGGTTTTATGCATAATTACATCCACATTACAAAAGCCCGCATGCATCCCTATTCTTTGGAATAGACAAAACACACCAGGTAACACATTGCTGAATACGCAGTGACTACACTTTTGATTTGCCCCTTGTAGTTCTCGTATGTACCATCTCCACATTTTTGCACAAAGGAGAAATTCGCCGTTAAACATTTCCGGCTTTCGTATTACCACAAGATGTCGAAATAGGAACGGAAAGGAAGAGAATAAAAGAAAAAGAGAGAAGAAAACATAATTAAGAAAAGCAGGTGGGATGAAAAGAGGAAAAAGGTAATAAAGCAAGAGAAGAAATATAAATCGGAACTGTGAAACTGCTTGATAAGTGCCACAACGCATTTTAAACAAGTGTCAGTGTGTGCATTTTCTACACACATATTAAAATAATCTCCAGTGTTTTGATAAATGGTGGTAAAGGAGTCACAGGGCTTTCGCAATACTGTTCTAGTTTTGATGTCGCAAGAAATATGTGAGTGGGTCAGGCGAAATCGGGCTAAGGGGGCAGTTTGTAAATCTCTTTAAAAAATCAAAATAAAATATTTCTAAGACGATTTCACGGAAAATGTTTCAAATGAATGCAGAAAAATGGCTAATCTTTCATATTATAAGCAAATCTGAATTTCCATAGAAAACTTCCCTCCTTTTGGATTGGTTTTCTCAGGAATTTCGTCTTTCACCTTAAGCCTGATTTCGTCAGATCCACTCACATATTCGTAAGCAGGTTAACAAAAACAGACCCGATGCTTTAATACAACGAAATGTAGAGAGATAATTAACATGCTTTTCTGACCTGTTGCATTTCATATCAACGACACGGCCAACCCTTTAGCATTTTTCATTTCAGAAGTGGGGGGGGGGGGGGTGGGGGAAAGCCTGACTGATGATGTGTGTACTGATCTTGACATAATGTAGTTCAGCAAACAGCATGTTTAGTGCGAGCGACACGAATTTACAACACACAGCTTGTTCAGCAAGCCGTTCCTGTCCCATAGTCCCATACTGAAACAGTCTGATTCACAGTGGCACAACTGGCTTTGCTCTTATCTTGATGTTTTGTTGTTTTTGTTGTTGTGCCCATTGTTCGGAACGAAAATATTCAGCTGGAATCATGAAGGAGTAAAGCACCCCCCCCCCACCAGCCCCCCCCCCCCACCCACAAAAAAAAAACGAAAAGGAAATTATGTTTGGCATCATTCTTAAAGCACTTATTATGCTCTGAGGAGGCAGGAGAGAGGGGAGGGGGGGGGTGATTCCTGCGTACGAAAAGCGCACACGCTGGAGGGGAGTCCTTGGAGGCGTAGGTAGGCTTTTCACTTACGGTAATAAATTAAAAAGCCCGGTTTGATTATTTTACTGACGCTTTGTTTCAGCAAATGAAATTGCTCTATAAAAACCATGTCTCTAATGATAATAGTCTAGTAGTTCATGTAAAATACCACTGAACGTTTTCAAACATCAAGGCCTGAGAGAGAGGGGGGTGTGCAAGGGGAGGGGAAGTGTACTTGAGGGAGGGGGTGGTAAAAAAAAAAGGTCACATGTTGAGCATGATGTATGGCCACTTTGCCAACGTTTGTCTTTTTTTTTTTGGTAGACTTGATGAATCAACGTTTATGTACAGGTGTAAGCTTTGCGCTGTACCTGCGTCGGGTAAAGCATCACACAAGCCGGCGGCCCTGACAGCACATTTTGTATTATCTGACTACATCCGCAAACCTGAATACTTATTAAGTGATTCAAATCACGGCAGGGAACATTGGAATAAGGGTGTGCGGGAGATATTAACTGTTAACTGTTATCATATAAACCGTGTCAGTCGGTCACGCCTCTGTGAGAGGGATGGTATTGGTTTGTGTGTTGCGATTCAACAGCTGGACGTGTTGTGTTTGTACTTTTCTCCAGTGTGTGCACTACGATAAACTTATTTCTTTAACAACCGGCAAAACAGGTTAGCCTGTTAGTGTCTCAAGCACTTGAGAATTGTGTAAGAAAGATAATTCCAGGTAAGAGCTTTCTTTTTTTTCACGTGTCGTGACATAGATTTTGTGAATTCAGTGGAGACTCAACTATGAAACTAGCTTCAGAGACCCCAGTCCCTGAGAGGCTCTGAAGAAACGTATTTTATTTTAATGAGTCAATGTTGGATGTTGCCCTTTTGTTTGCTGGTTGCGAAGGGATCCCACAACAGTTCAAGCCTCAGGGTCCCCAAAAAGTAGGTCCGCCACTGTGTTCAGTGCTTGGCATTGAAAAATTATTTTAAGAAGGAAAAGGTTCGGTGTTGAAGTTGAGTGAAAGACAATAATTATCGCGAAGACTTCAAGTTTCCGATTTGTTTCTTCCGACTTTGGGGTGATTCGCGAAGATAGTTCTTATTAATTGCTCCAACTAACCTTTTTGCACAACTGAGAAAGTTGATGTTAAACGTTTGCGACTTTGGTACTATGATAAGGAGTTAGAATGAATAGGATCTGTGAAACAGCTTATTAAGTGCCGAGACGCACTTTAAACAATTTAGTGACAAAGTGGTCATTTGTTATACTTCTTTTCCATACTAAACCATTTCCAGTTTTTGTTGCTGTTTTTTTTTTCCTCAGAAAATGGACATAGAACAAACAAAAACTAATGTCTCGGTATTTCAAGTTTCTGATGTGTTTCTTGTGATTTTCGCGCTGAGTGTTAGAGATTCCTTTTAGTTTAGTTTCAGTTTAGTGTAGTTTAGATTCTGATTTGTTTTTGATCAAGATGCTAGAGCGCAACGATCCCTTTTGGTTCATTTACACGTTATTTCACACGGCTTCCATGCTTTTCTTCAGTTTTGTATTACTTTATCCAATGATACTAAATAGAATTGCTATGATGAGACAGCTAGTGCTTTTAGCGCGCAGAGATTTCACACCGCCACTTGCGGCAAATGCGCTTAAGTCATGAAAAGTGCCGTAGTTTACAAAGCCAAATAGGGAAAATATTGCATTTTTTTAACCGTTCAGCTATCGTTACAGCCCTTGATTGATCTCACTTTTTGTGGAATTATAACCTCAATCGCCGTGAGAAAACTCTGGCTACTTTTTCTTTTTTTTTTTTTTTGTCGCAGTAGCACTGACACAATTTTGCATCATAAATTGACCATTATATCAAGCATTTTTTTCAAACTATAGGGCCATGGGCTCCGCCCCCGACCAGTGTGCAAATTGTGGGCAAAGTTTTTGTAAGTGGTGCGAAGAAGACAGTGTCTCATCTTTTCGTTTCTAGTATCTTTGCTTTACCTAACCAGCCCAGGTGCCCGGCATTGCCTGGAATAAAACTGCTTCTGCGAGATCTGTCTGTCTCCCCCTGTCCTTTCTCCCCCTATCCGTCTCCGCCTCCACCTCTAGACAAGCTGATGTCACGGGTGTTCGCTTCGATCATGTCAACAATAGCCACTGGTTGTCGGTGGAAATTCGCGACAAATCGGTTCTTGAAAATAATAATATTTAAAAACAATAACAACATCTCGGTATATTTTCTGAATTTCTGTGAGTGATCCATCCGCTTATCCACGTCTCTACCCCTCTTAAAGCCTAAGCTTGCAGTGAAGGCTTGTCACTGGACTCAAGCGCTGCCATATATATGTACAGTATATTTATGTGCTAAGGAATGTTTGGAATCCCTGAGAAGTATTTTGAATGGCCCAGTAACAATGGCCAACATTCCATTCTTTCACCTGCTTTTTCAAAATCATTATTTCCGAACTAATACAAAATGTGTATTTTCTTAGACTCTCACTTTACCAAGTCATTACCTGCGCGAAGTCGAATGTTACTACAAACCCACAACCTGCAATTAATATTCTTTTTCCACGTGGGCGTTTTTTTTTTTTTTGGTAAGATTTTATTACTATGTCTGACTTTAAAAAACAGCAACAGAGAAATAAAATTAATATTCATCTAGCTGTGACAACAGATGGGGGAGTCATAAAATAACGGCCAGGCCCAACACATGGTACTGTGATAGTGTCTGCCAACGCTAAAACCAGTGGTTTCCAACCTTTTTCGGGCCATGGTCCCCCTTAGGCTTCAAATTCTCTTTCATCGCCCCCCCCCCCCCACTCCACAAAACCTTAACTCATTTGATCACAGTCCACAGATACATTTCACAAGAAGACAGATACACACAAACTATGGTGTTAAGTTTTTTCAAAGTTTTATCACCGACAACAGGCGTATTGATTATTCGTTATAAAACAGAACATATTTTTTATCAAATGCACTAAAAAGTAAAAAAAAAAAATGCTTTCTCAGTTCATAAAGCGCATTTACGCATGCTGTTGAACACGTACGTACCTGCTCTGTATTTGCCCCTAAATTGTCCTCCATTGATGTTTCCGCCTCCAGTGCCCCCCCCCCGCCCCCAAATCGCCCCAATTCGTCACACTCGCCCCCCTTTTCTTCGTTTTAAACCCCCCCCCCCCCGGAATCAAAATCTCACCGTCGTAACCGCTACTATCATATTTTCATTTCACTTACGTTTCCTTTCATGTAGTGAAATTGTACCAAATTGAACCTATGTCAAGTATTTGTCTCCTCTGCACATCAGTGCCCTTTCCTTAATATGGAGCATTGGTAAACAAAATGATGGGATTTTTAAATTTTTTTTTTGTAGAAAAATGCATAGACAGAGAGTGGGGCTGTGAAACTTTCAAACAGTCATGACTGTTTTAAAGCAAACGGACCGATGGAGAAATGAGAATACCCAAAGAGTATGGATACTAATATAAAAATGTCTGTAAGTGGATCTGACGAAATCGGCCTTAAGGTGATAGACCAAATACCTGAGAAAATCCGTTTAAAGGGCGGACACTTTTCTATGGGAATTGAGATCGCTTTTAATATGAAAGATTATCCATTTTTCTACGCTCAATTGAAATATTTTGCTTGAAATCGTCTTAGCAATATTCCATTTGGGTTTTTTAAGAAGTGTGAAAATGTCACCTTGAGCCCGGTTTTGTCAGGTCCACCTAATATTAAGTTACTAAAAGCGAAGCTATTGTTCGATTCACTGGTAAAAATGTAAACGATGCCCATTTGTGTGGGAAACATACAAATGGGCATCGTTTACCTTTTAATGGAAACATACAAATGGGCATCGTTTACCTTCATTGTTGACGCTGTCACCGTTCTCCTACTAAGTAAACTTGTTATTGTTTCATTAATGCCTACCTTTATTGAAGTCATCGTCGTAGTGCAATGTCTGCTGTAGTTATGGTTATCGTAAGGATCTGTAGATTGATTGGACACCGAGGGCTGCATGGTAAATTGTCGTAACTCGACTTCTTTTGTTTTAAAAATTGTGATATTTTGCATGTCTGTAGTCCTTGACAGCCAGCAGGTTGTGTTTTGGGGGTTAAATTCAGGGAACTAATAGCGCAAGGCTTAGATGTGATAAAGAAAGTTTTTTTCAGTTTTTTGCTTCCCCTGAAAAAAATGTTAAAATCGAGTTACGACCTCCGACATTATCTTCCCTTTACAATTTCATTTCACATTGAAGTCCGTTAAAATGACGACAAAACTTTTCATGTTCAGGTAGGATTGACGGCAGTGGCAACACCCCATGTAGACAATACTCACCTTGTAAATCAACCACAGGAGTCGATATTGGACGGTGTTTACCATTCCCTAGGATATCTCCATCGATTCCCATATCAACACCACACATTTCCATTAGGTAAAGCCAAGGCATGCCAACTATCTTAAATGTTTTGAAAAAAAAAAATGAGTTACGATAATTTACTATGTGGACTTGACTTTATAATAATTATTATTATATAGATTAGAATATTCTTATCGCAACTTTAGTTCTTGCTTGTTGTGTCTCCATTTTCTTAAAACCTGAAGATCTTTCAGTGTGTAGAAGAGAAGCACACTTCGATACTGGTTTGAAATGTGTTATGGCACTTATGAAGCTGTTTCACTGTTCCGCTTTATTGTAATCCCGTATCATAATACTAAAGCCGTACTCGTAAAACGTGGAATTTCTCAGTTGTGCAAAAAAGTGGAGTTGGAACAAGCAAGAACTGATGTCGCGATATTAATGCTGTAAATCTTTGTATTGCAGAAGATGACAATGAAGAAAAAGGAACAGTTCTGAAGATTAAGCATCGTCAGGCCCGTAGCCCTCCAGTATATCATCATCGAAAGTTTTCAAGAAGCACGGACGTTTGGCACAAAAGTACTTACTGTGTGTGTGTGTCAGTCTCTGTGACGTTTTAAACTGTGACAAACCCCCCGGATTTAGCCAAAGCTTAAACATGTCCGAAGCAGACAAGGACGAGAGTGCCCCGAACCAGGGCAAGAAAACCCGGACACTTATCCTCATCGTCGTAGTCGTCATCTGCTTCATCGTCGCTTTAACCGTCGGTTTGGTTCTTCATTTCAACCTTAGAGATGACGACGACGATGATGAACCAGTCAAGAGAGTCTCCGTCATTGTCGATTGTTATCCCGAGCTGAAGAGAGAAAAGAAAGAGATGGAGAAAAATAAAGAGGATTGTACCAAAAGAGGGTGAGTAAACCACACACAGAGAGTGTTTTTTAAAAAAAACTTTTATCACAACATACCGTCTGGGCACCACTATGGACGCAGCTCTGATCTACCCAGATCATCCACATTAATCCCTTTTCACTGAGTGGGATATTATGATAGTCACTATCCCCCGTTTCACAAATCCTTGAGCAACAGAATAATCCAAAGCTAACAGAGAAAGATATAGAAGATCGTTTCTTGCCCTCCGCAATTCGTCTCAACAAGACACTGCAGCTGTAATTATGTGTGCCATATTTTACGACGTTCCATGCCATGTTACTGCATGTAATAAGCCTGTTATTGATTTATGATAATAATGTAATGATGTGTTATGTTTGTGTACCATGTATTGTGCTCTTAAACGCTGTGTGCAAGTGAATTTCCTTCATGGGATAATAAAGTGATTCTTACCTTGTGCTAGCTTATTTATGACTTTCGGCTAGACACGGTATACATATCGCTGTGCTGTGGTAAAAAAAAAAAACTGGCTATACCCATAACAAACTTTTACTCAAGACACAAGAAAACATTTTACTTTGTGCACCGTTTCCCACTTTGTCCAGATTCCACCTTCAGTAGACCAAAAGAAACTATAATAAATTATTGTACAAAATTTTAACCCAGATAGAACGGTGGAGCTCATGACATTATATATTAACATACTAGACCGCATAAGTCTTGCAACAAGCTTATAAACGGCTGTAACTTTTGAACCGCTGAAGATAATTAAATGAAATTAAAATTAAAAAAAACAAAAACAACTTGCCATCTTTAATTCAATTTAGATTCATGCCAAAAATGAACTAGATCTAAATGAGCATTTCCGGCAACATAGAAACGGTCAAAACACTTGACGCGACAGGCTGAAACCTCAATATGAATACGGTGTGCAATGTAGGGTCTAGCATTGTCATGCTGAACGATTTTATTGTCTGGATTTTGATTAGTAAAGAATACCGCCAGAGGTAGCAGAATTTTATCCAGGTAACGATCTCCCGTCAGCTTTCTCTTGAAGAATCTGAGGGCCAGCCTTTGAGCCCAGATCTCAATTCCACCGAACATAAACATAATTAGGAACATTTTACGGAGATGCATCTCCGAACTCAGTTTCAATAATGTTTATGGACTGACTGCTGCAGTAATTCATGCATGGAATGAGATTCCATAAGACAAGAAAAGATAACAAACAGTATCAAGTCCATGAACCGCCGATGTCCAGCTATAATTGACGCTGAAGGAGTTCATACAGGATACTGAACTGTGAAGTTTTGATGTCCTGTTCTTTCCAGGGACTGTTGTTTTTATTGTAAATGTGGAACATGGACTTTTCAAAAGGCTTTGCCTTTTTGTTCGAGCATCTTAACTTTATAAATTCATGTCAATATGATGCCTTTGGAAAATTTTTTAATTTTTTTTTTCTGTCCAAAGTTCTCTGGCACTGATTTTTCATCTGTTCCAATATTGCGTTTTACAGTTTTGAGGTTCAAGTTCTGAACCTTGTTGTTTGGTTGGTCCAAAACAGAACATCAAATCATAGAAAAATGAACAATTTTTCTTTCACGCGAACAATCTTTGTTCATAGTTTATTTCATTTTTTAATTTTTTTTCAATTAACTTTTAATTCGCTCTGAGGTTACAGCGCTTAAAGTTTGTTGCATGACTTATATGACTTAGTATAATTATTTTGATGCGAAAAGAGGTGACGATGTTTCCCCGAGTCAAACTGAGGAAACTGTAAAGTTATCAAACTGTAACAGTTCTGTGTCTCCTCACATAAATATTTGCAGGTAAACCGGCATGCTAACTTACACCTGTGCAGCAATTTTCACCTTTTGTTAATTAGTCGTGTCGAAGCCTCTTTCTCTGAACACATTTATGGATGTAGCTCCATGACAGTACGATAATGATGAAGCTGGTTGCAACAATGGCAATTTGCTTATTATAAAGAAAACTAATAATAAAAATAATCATTATAATAAATTAACAATGCTACATTGATGGCTGTTGTTAAACAACATTTAACACTGTAGGCTTCATGAGCAGTAAACACAACTCGGTATTTTCTCTATCTGTCTTTGCAATTAGAATATGTCCCCTAAAACCAGCTAAATGGACCATTGGCATTACGACGAAACAGTAAATTTAACAATTAAAATTTGCTCAACAGATGTAAATGGCAAAAACAGGTGGATGATGGCGCGCCGTGGTGTATTTTCCCACAGGACTATGGCTACCGAATCTCCAGTGATGTTACAGGTAAGACAGCTTCAAGTCTGAAAAAACTGAAAATATTCTCCACATCATTTTGTTACATCGGGAAATTGTGATTTAAGACGTAATGTTTAAAGCCACATTTTGGTTGTTGTTTTTTTCGTCAATATCAGAACATGGCTGTTGTTAGGAGTGCACAGTACTTTATATAGCAGGTTATGGGTGAATAGTGAACACAGCGCAGTACTTGTGTAGCCGCCGGACAAAATAAGGCACATTTCGGCACTAACTGATTCGAGAAAATCCTTAAAAGGGTCAGCTTGATCGATTTTGCATTTTCAAAATTTTTGAAAAGTTTGACCTCTTTACTATTCCTTTTCCAAATGACAATCCTGTTTGAGAAGGGCAAATGCCTCAAAACTGACTTTGAATCGAGTCACCATCAATAATTTTGACTAAAGCTGAAACTTTTTTTTCTCAAAACTGTGGTTCTGTCGCTTCCTGTCTTTGAGAGGTCATATCTTCTCTGCTAATTAAATTCAAGCAATTTTTTTTTTATACCAAATGAAAGGGATGTGAATGACTAATTTAGGGATACCGATATCTCCAAAAAACCAAAATGCATGAAGTGCCTTGTTTTGTCGGGGGGGGGGGGCCTATACATTTAATCTATTCGGCTTTGTAATTAGACGGTCTCCTAACAATTGCAGAACAATACAAGCTAACACCGGCGGGCAGGGGTATCCTGCGGTCCTTGAACCAATCGATCGCATAGTTGACCAATAAAACTTAGCCAATTAAATACAGTACACGGTCCCACCTTAACGCATCAGCAATATATAAAGGATTTTCTTTTTTTTTAAAGCCAGAAGGAAAAAAAAAGGGTGGGGGGGAGTCACATCTGGGGCAAGTAAAGTAATAGAAAGTGCATGCGCGCGGGACATTTTGTTTCGTGGACAAACATTGAACTTCATATCACGCCACTTTAATTGTTTTTATTCATTAAGCTACACTGTTCCTCAAAATGTAAAATTAATGTATTGACGAAGATAATCATTATTCCCCACAATGTGCCAATGCATGTCCCATTAAATTATGGGGAAAAGTACTAGTGAAATACACAATTTATTGCCATGCTACCGTTCAGCCCTGATGCCCAACAAAATGCAATGTAATTGCCTCTTCATTTTAATTACTTGTGATAAATGCGTGTAAGCTCGCTAACAGCTACACTCTAGCGGCAAAACAGTTATTTATGTGTGCTGGGAATGAAAATAAAATTAAGGATAATATTGTAGAGACAAGAGTCACCGATAACTATCTTTTGCCGAAGCGCATAGTAGCCGATTTTGATAAACCGACCAATTGGATACGCCTCTATATGCATGAAAGAATTATTTTGTAACTTTCCGGCATTACGTCTCGTCCTTTCTGAAAGAGGCTAAAATCAACAACCCGATTTAAATACTTTCATACACATTGTTTTACAAAATTCCTTCTTGATCTATAATATAAAATAATCTTTGAAAACTCTACCAATGTAATTGGTTTTATACGGAACTATTAATTATGTTTGTGAAATATACATTCCTGGCGCTCTGAATATCAGACCAAAACAAAGTATCCCCCCCCCCCCCACACACACTTTTTTTTCCAAAAACAAAAAACAACTTGTAGGGTGCAAAGTGCTCATTACCGTACCGTAAAACTCAAAATCAAACTCAAAAACATCCTGGGTCTTTCGAATTAATTGTCACTCGGTCCGTGTACTTGCAACACGTATATTGAAAAATTTTAAACAGTATTAATATCTTATGTAAAGAACAAAGCATGATGTAGATAATGCACGTCAAAGAGTAGAGGATGAATGTTTATAACAGTTTTCTGACTTGGTAACCAGGTGAACGACTAAAAGTTGAAGTGGTAAAAAAGCCACCATAGTTTTGAGGTCTGAAAACTGAATTCTTCTATGTGTTAAACATGTGGATCTTCATGTATAGAAAGTTTTCGACAGATGAGGGTGGAAATGATGGGGTGGGGTGGGGTGGGGTGGGGGGGGGGAGGAATTAAAGAATGATGAACTGTTGTCGGCAGTTATCAGTCAAGTTATAGTTTAGTGGATATTATTACAAGTAAATGTATAAATTGTTGTAGGCAGCAAGGAGCGCGGGGAGTGCATGACCGTGCGTTCTGTTTTTAATGTTTCCTCATATCTTGTTTGCATGATTCTTCTGTATCAATTGAATCGGCTGTCAAGGCCTACAATAAACTTGAACTGAGCAGTTTCACTGAAGAAACCTCACTATTATGTTTATGCGAGTTCCATAAAAAACATTATTCTTTCAATCACTCGGTCGTAAACATAATGTCGTTATTGTACTAATAATAGGAAGAGTAATAACGCCGGTTGTTTTTATTCAAGGTAATGACGACACTCGACGGTGGAGATTATGTTGATGGCCATGCTAGAATTCAAGCATTCGTTTGATTGAACTAAATGTAAACGTGCACCAGAATATGGCTACTTTAAATATTTTTAACAATCCATCGAGAGATGGCGCATAATATTATTGACCTTTTACGTTATGTTTTGTAGAAAACCAATATTTACAGACACATTTCGGTAAAGTGTATCAGAAAGCGAGTGTCCCACTTTACTTCAAAAAAGCATTGGCGTTTTGCAAGTACGATCAGGTCACTTGTGTCGTTCCGTTTTCTTTTACTCCAGCTTCTCTGAGCACTGCCTAGATACACATTTAACAAACGTCTCGTCCTTGTCATGAATTAATGTACCTATTGCTCTGTCTCCGCCGGGCTTCTTCTAACCAAATATTTCGTGACCTTAGTTTTTGTTTGTTCTCCTGTCCCCGTTTTCTGAAAGACTGGAGATCTTTCAGTACGCAGAAGAGGTATGACAAATTAATGTAGGCCTATACTTTGACACCTGGTTCCCTTAGAATGACAAGGTTCTAACTCCCTTCCATCAACTCTTGAGAAATTGATGATTGAAGTTTGTGCTCATCTATTATAAAAAAAAAACTCGCTTTTTTTGTAAAAGCCGTAGCTCGGCTATCTGTGCACCAATCGAGCTCAAATTTTGCATACAAATTTCTTTTGGTCTGAAGTTGATTCCTTGCTACACTCATTGCTGAACACTCTCCGTAAGTATTTTTTTGAACTGCGCAAATTTGCATTTGTTCCAAATAAATACCATCCGGGCGTGAGTTTTTATGTGGCATGTCGTCACTGAATTTGCGGTCCACCGTGCGATCTCAACATCCGGTTCCCCAAATTTGAAACCGTGCTTCCGAGTCCATCCAGAACATTCGTGGTTCTTGCTGCACTTTGCTGTGCCAACGGTCAAGTAATGCTCCCTCCATTGCAGCCACCCCCAGACCTACTCACAACACTTTTCACTTCCCCCCCCCCCCCCCGCGAATTTCGCGGGTTCAATACTTGTAGCTTTAAAAGATCTGATTTTTTTTCCCTTCTAATAATACTTATAAATTACATACCGAATCCGCTACCCAATGGAGAGGGCCTGTAGAAGTAGCGTGTAGTGTGCAACTCAGTTCAGCCAAAAAGTGGAGATAGGACCTTGTCATTTTAAGGGGGCAACTTGATCAAAATGCGTTGTGGCACTTATCAAGCTGTTCCGCAGTTCCGATTTATCATGATACCAAAGCCGCAAACGTTTAACTCACTGCTAACCCATACGTCGCGGCCAAAACTGCTAGATTATGTCGGCTGCCGCGGATTCGTAAAAGGACGATCTGTTTCCGATCTATCGGCCTTTTATGACAACACCTATTACACTTGAAATCACATGTGCGACATAATGGCCGCACGAAACCTCTCGACGGCAGCACGAAACTTGTTAGAAACGCATTTCCTGTGTATGCGTGTGTCACAAACTGTATCGGGCATACATTTTTAGTTGTGTGAAATTCATATTTCAGTTATTTTCTTTGGTCCCAATATCATGTTTAACAATTGCTCTTCCGTCAATTTTTTTAACCTACTTTCATTTTTTTCTAAAAAAAATAAATGGCAAGACAAAAACATTGTTTGTTATTTTACAGTCTCTATTGTGTCTATAACAAATGTGCAAAATTTCGTGTCTGTGTAAATTACTTTTATCACAGTAATGTTTTTTAAATACGCATTGAAATAGAGGGTGCACAATTAAGAGCAATGAAAAAAAAAAAATAGCGGGTAGGCAGTGGGTTAACTTCGAATCTCTCAGTTGTACAAGAAAGGGGGTTGGAAGAAACAAGAACTAAAGTCGTGACACGTCAAAAACAGAGAGCCCTACCTATTGGGATTGTATACTTGTCACGTAGCGAGTTCTTGAACTGTTCCTAATTCATTCTCCCTTTAAAGTAAGTACCAAACCAAGCAAGCAGACCAACGACTAACGGACACATGGAGTGAATTTTCAAATGAAACACGTTATTTATTTCACGATGAGTTTCATAGTGGATTCTGCCAAATATACCAACTCATACAAGAGGCAAAATGTATAATCAAAAGACAAAGACATGCAAAAATTCCTATCGAGGACTTGGCGATTATTTACGAACCCCTTTCTTTCTAGAACCTAACTAATGATACTTAAAAGGTCCTGGTCAACAGCTGATCTCCTCGTTGATACTTTCACGTCTCCATGTTTCAAACGATAATCTTCAAACGATTCATGAGGCGATTCACTCATGCCCTCATGGAAAGACTGACTCGAAGTGTATCCTTGCCCTCTTCGAAACCTCCAGCCTTCAAACGACAATCTTCAAACGACAAACTTCAAACGACAGTCTTCAGGGTTCCAACGGTTCATGAGGCGATTCACTCACGCCCTCATGGATACACTGTCTCGAAGGGTATCCATGCCCTCTTCGAGACCTCCAGCCTTCAAACGACATTCTTCAATCTTCAGGGTTCCAACGATTCATGAGGTGATTCACGAGGTGATTCACGAGGTGATTCACTCACGCCCTCATAAAAGAAAATTAACACAATGGTTCCCCACGATCACACAGATCGCCATTTCGTGCAGCCAAAAACTCTGGAGGGGGAAACGCTCATGGTGAGCCCCTCCACCTATTTATACCCCGGAGGGTTTGGCACACGGTACCAATTTTTAAGCGAGTCGTGTCTATCTTCTCACGCTCGTAAACACGTTTTAAAATCATGCTTTCCCTCGCCAAGTTGACCCCCTCTACTCTCGTGGCGTACACGGCCATCAACCTTACTCGTGACATTGTCTACCTCTGTATTGCAGATATACCTGATGGCAAACGTGTCGAGATCACACGCAATGCAGCCCCGCCTCCTTACGACACTGAGGTGTTTGACAAGGCGGTCGTAGATGTAGAGATGCAGACGGACAACCGGGTCAGAGTCAAGGTAAGATAAACATGCCAAGGCCAGGACTGAACAAAAATATATATACAATGTAATAATAATAATAATAATATATTGCATTTATATAGCGCCCAACCCCGTCGATGACAAGCTCTGGGCGCTTTAACAAACTCTTACACACACACACACACACACACACGCATACACAAAAGAAATTCAAAAATATTTACCATTGTTGCTGCCGAAAAACACCTAGCCTAGTTTGTCTGAAAGAAATGGGTCTTCAGATGGCGTTTGAAAGAACCAATGTCATTAATTTCCCTGGTTGTCTTTGGAAGAGTGTTCCAGATGGTAGGGCCAAGAAATGAAAAGGACTTTTCTCCTACAGTGGACAGATTCATTTTAGGTACTTTCAATTTTGTAGTGTCAGATGATGATCTTAGTTGACGAGATGGAACATAGTAATCAGTTAAATCAACTAGGTACGATGGAGCAGTATTATTGACACATTTGTGACAAATGGATGACAATTTGTACATTATTCTTTTCTCGACTGGCAGCCAGTGCAAACTCTGCAGAAGTGGCAGTGCTGAATCTCTTTTCTTTTTCTTCAAAACAAGTCTCGCTGCATTGTTTTGAGCAATTTGGAGTTTTCTAATATTTTTTTGTGAAATTCCAGCCAAAAGAGAGTTGCAATAGTCAAGCTTTGAAAGTACAAAAGAATTTACTAAAACAGCCGCAGTTTCAGTTGAAATAAGATGTCTGATTTTACCAATTTTCCAGATTTCCATGTATAGAATACGAATGAGGTGACTAACCTGAGATGACATAGAAAGATTTGAATCAATGTAAACCCCTAGGTTTTTTACTTTTTTTGAAATTTATATTGAATTAGTGCCAATTATCATCTCAGTTCTGTCCACTTCTTGCAGAACCCGCTCACGGCCTAATAAAATAACCTCAGTTTTATCCTCATTTAGTGCCAGTTTGTTTTGGTTCATCCAGCTTTTAATTTCTGTTATACAGTTTCCAGCCTGCTGCAGAAGGCTGTCAACATCGCATGGCAAGGCAGAACTGTAGGGCTGGGTATCATCAGCATAGAAATGATATTGTAAATTAAATTTCTTTATTTCATGTACAAGTGGAATAGTATAGATAGTAAACAAAATAGGACCAAGCACTGAGCCTTGTGGTACGCCATACTGAAGCGCATAAGAAAAAGATCTTATTTTGTTGGTTACAACAAATTGGTGGCGATTTGACAGGTAAGATTCGACCCATTTAAGGGCGACCCCTCTGATTCCAAACGATATTTCTAGCCTTCTGAGCAGGATTTCGTGATCGATGGTGTCGAACGCTGCTGATAGATCCAACAAATTTAGCAGAGTAATATTTCCAGAATCTGCCTTTACTAATATGTCATTCATGATTCTTAATAGTGCAGTTTCAGTACTGTGGTTACTTCTGTAAGCAGATTGAAATGGTTCCAACAGGTCATTATTTCTCAAATGACACAATAGTTGTTGTAATATCACCTTTTCAAGGATTTTTGAAAGAAAAGGAAGGTTTGAGACGGGTCTATAATTTTTCAACATGTTTTGATCAAGAGTCGTTTTTTTCAAAAGTGGTGTTACCCAGGCTGTTTTAAAATAATCAGGGACAGACCCACTTAAAATAGAGTTGTTTATTATTTTTGTAATAGTTGGAACCAGTTCATCAATACAAGATCTAACCAAAAATGTAGGAATAGGATCGAGGTCACAACATTTTGATGGCGATGCCATGATGATAGATTTTACAGATTCATTCGACACAACACCAAAAGTGTCTATAGGATTTCCCTGAAACTCATCAAAATGATCAATGGCATCAAAACTGTCAAGATTTTCTCGGATAGTTGTAACTTTTTTATCAAAATAATCAGCAAAAACATTGGGCAACAAATTGTTCTCGTAAATTGTGGGTAGAGGTGTTTCCTTTCTTTTCCCTGTGAGTCCATCACAAATACTAAAAAGTTCCTTACAAGATGTAGAATTTTGAAGTTTAGTGACATAGAAGTCTTTTTTTGCAAGTTTAATAACACATTTCCATTTGTTCTTCTGGTGTTTGAAAATGTCCTTGTGGACTGTAAGACCTGTCTTTAACCATTTCCTTTCTGCTTTGCGACATTCTGCTTTGGCTGCTTTGACATCTAGGGTGTACCATGGAGCGAACGGTCTGTTGGAGATTGACCTGGTCTTGATAGGTGCATGCCGCTGTAGTAGATCTTGCTGGATGTTATTATAAGATGTGATGTCGCCTTCAAAGTTCTCGAGAGCATTGGCCATTTCCGTCTTGAAGGCATTGATGTCGATACCTTTTATATCTCTGGACGACACAACTCTTTTGATGATATTTGGCTTTGCGAAATCAATATCGAGTACGATGGTTTTATGATCCGAAATGAGTTTTTCTAGGACGGCAGTGTTGGTGAAGGTGCTCAAGGTTTGTTTGATGATCACTAAATCTAAGATGTGACCAGCTCGATGAGTTGGACATTTGATTATCTGAGACATGTATACCCAGTTTTGGAATTACGCATTGAAATTAAACACTTGGAACTTAAGGCCCTGTGGCAGATAGCTGGGTATGTATTTTTCTTTCGGCAAAATCTACCACCATACATCAATATAATTATAATCTAACTCACTGCAAAGCTGCCCATCAATCAGAAATTTTTACCCAGAGGGCTGGCAGAGCAGTGAGTGAAGTTTGCTTTGCGTCAGTTTTGATTCAGACTTTCTGAGTGCGCTATGGGCCTATAGCCGTGCCTTAAACCGACCACTTTTCCTAATACTGCTTTTCAGTCCCGTCCACAGCTAGTCGCTTTCCAATGCACGCTCGGAGACATAAAGCAGATTAGTAATTGATCATTGTTCTTAACCTGGCACGTGAACGAATCATCTCACATTAATTCTAAACCTCTGCTTAAGTTTCCATTTACATGTAAATCAAAGACGTCGTATTACGTAGTAGCTCAGAACAAATTTTATATTTTAATGACATTTTGCAAGAATATACATTGTTCTGGGTTCTTTGTTCGTGAATTATGTCATTTCTACAGATTTACCCCAAAGATCGTAAAAGATGGGAAATTCCCCCCCAGGCCTTAGACATCGAGTCAACCAATTCTCCAACCAACGCGAGTACTGCACTGTACAATGTCACATTTGCAGACAACCCCTTTGGAGTTGTGGTTACGAGAATGTCCACCGGCGTTGTGATGTAAGTTATGAATGGCAGAGTTTAAACATACGTTGTTGTTGTTTTTTAAATGTTGAGCACGAATATTTGACGTACTGTTTCACTCATTCTTTCTTTCTTTCTTTGTTTTTTTCTTATTTCCTCTCTTTTTTTCTTTATCATTCTATCTCTTTTCTCTCTTTCTTTCGTGCTTTCTTTCTTTCTTTCTTTCATTCATTTTCTTTCTTTTTTGTCGTTCTTTCTTTCTGTTTCTTTCTTTCATACCTTTTCTTTCTTTTTTTTCTTCCGCTCTTTCTTACTATCTAGATTTCTTTCCTTTTCTTTCTTTCTTTCTTTCTCTTCTCTTTCTTTTCTTCTTTCTTTCTCTTCTCTTTCTTTTCTTCTTCCTTTTTCTTTCTTCTGTCTTTTCCTTTCTTCTTATTACTTCTTTCTTTTCTTCCTCTCTCTTTCTTCTTCTCGCTCCCCCCGCCCCCCGTCTTTCTTTCTCTCTCTCTGTCCCCGTCTCCTTCTTTCTCTTATCGGTGATTGCTTTATCTTTCTAGCTGTCTGTCATTCTTTTCTTGTTTTTATTTTCTCCTATCTTTCCCCATTCACACCCATAGATCTACGCTGTTTTTGCTTCTTTTATATACCCTATTATTCGTTCGTTAGCCAGCTAATTTGACAATGCATGTACTTTGATAAACAATTAGTCCGTCAGTTAGTTAATTACTTAACCCTCTAGGCACCAGTGATACGTAGACATTTATCAGTCAGTTTCAGTTCCCACTAGAACTCGGCGCGAGAAAAGTATGTTATGTTTAATGTTCCCCACAATATACACAATAAATCAACTCTTGATTATATGATGAGAACAAAATTCTCACAAAATCAGAATTCGTCCACAAGTAGAAATTAACAGTGGCGGTGCCTAGAGTGTTAGCTTTTCTCTTTGTGTATGCGTGTGCTTTTTAAGCAAGTCAGTTGGCAGGTAGCTCTTCGGGTTGATCGGGTGGATTATTTACATAATTCGTTTATATTAATTAGCCGTCCTTAGTTGTTGTTGTTGTTGTTGCTTAATCTTATTTCAATGAAAAGCTATCATGCCCACACCCCATCCCCACGTTTTATTTATGGAGCTTTTTTTTTTTTTAAGTCAGGGGAAAGGCGAAAGGGGCGGGGCACGGGGGGCATGAGATATAAGACTTTAAGGCTAAGAGAGCGCTAGCTGATTTTGACTGGCCGATTAGTTTGGATGGCGACTTCACGACACTTAAGTGTCAATGAGATTTTGCGCACTTGCCAACAACTGGCTTTTGTTTTTGATTGAAACTCAGTGTCGTGACGTCACGACCCAAGTCTTTGGCGGATCAAAATCGGCTGGTGTTTGCGCACGATGTCACGATATTGAGTTTCAATGAGGTCCCGCACTAGGTAAGTCAAAGAATCTAAGTTAAAATGTAGCAAAAAGAAAAGGTTGTATGTAGCAAAGCCTTGCGTAAGAAAATTATATAATAACGACATGATACAATCAAACGCAAAGGGAAAGGAAACACAGATCAAGCTTTCGGTACCCTCGTTTGTATTTGTATTTGTACTTATGTATTTTGTATACTTCATTAATCCCATTTGGGAAATTTGCCTTTGTGTCATTGCAGCCCAGTTACAACTGGAGCAGGCACGTCGTCGCCACAGTGCAGCGCTGGTCAGTGGTTTTTCTTTGGTGGGGGGGGGGGGGAGTGGAGATGAGGGGGGAGTGATAAGGATAAATTTTATTTAATTTTGCTCGGGCAGCGGCCTGTTCGGCCTGCTCTTTTCGATTTCCAACTGCCGAGGTATCTTTAACGTGCACACGGGCCCACCGAATTTTCCGTCCTTATCCGAGAAGACTAGGTGCTCGATCCTACCTCCCATAGGATCAGGGACAGGGAAATATGAGAAAAATCCCAAAATTCCAACATGCCTGCACCGAACCGATGTGTTAGAGGTTCTCCTATTTTTTTATTGTTTGACTTTTTTCTTTGTTTAATTTTCCATCCTCATATTTTTTTCCAACGAAGGTTAATATACGGAAAGCTCTTTCCTTTTCCTTTGCGTTGGATAACATCGTTTCTGTATTATTTCTTAACCGAGGTTTTGCTACATACAACCTTTTCTTTTTGCCACATTTTGACTTTGCCCTCACAGATTTTTTAAATAATTTTTTCTGTTTTGTTTCTTATTCAAAGCTTCAATACAACATTTCCCGGTACGATACTGGCTGATCAGTTTATGCAAATCACCACGCGACTAGCCAGTGAAAGTCTGTACGGCTTCGGGGAACATCGGCACAAGACGTTCCGGCATGACATGAACTGGAGGACCTGGTCGATGTTCACACGGGACAATGGACCAAATGTAAGAACCAGTTAAGTGCAACAAACTACATCGTTATGAAGAAAGTGAAAATAAGGTTCTTTGTTGTAAACCCCAGTCTTAGAAACAAACAAAGCAAGAAACATTACAACAAAACATAAAAGAATCAGAAATATAACAGGAAGAAAACTCAAGCTTTTGGCTACAAAACATTTTCCTCGGGCCACACACAAAATATTAAACATTTTTCAAAGAATTTTCTTTTAAGAAATTAAAATTCAAAGAAGTACGCACTTAAAATTCTGTATGTTGCAATTCTTTGAGAAAGCTTGCCGTTCTTGGCATTGTACGTCTAGTTCATTATCTATGAGGAATCCTCCTTTATATTGTTGGTAATTGATATGTCGTATGGTTTCTTAAAAATGCACAGCCGCAGTCAAGAAAAAAATATTATCTGTCTGTTCCCCTGCGTTGATCAGTTTCTTTCCCCCTGGTCTAGCGATGTTGGCTCAGGTTGGTTCATCTTTACTCGCGGTCAGCTTATAAGTCTAACTGAACAAACCAAATAACTTCCTAACTTTTGTCCCTTCTTCAGAATGACTGGAATCTGTATGGACATCATCCAGTTTACATGAATGTGGAGATGGACAAGAAGGCAAACATGGTCCTGTTGAAAAACACGAATGCCATGGGTATGGTGCCATCCCGTTTTGTGAATGTTGGAACTATGGCAAACATGCCATGATGTATAGAAAGTAACATTTATCACACAGCCGTGAATCTTTACAAGCTACTGTGAGATATGGATACTACAATATTTGGGTGTATCGATGAGTGGATAGACAGGTGGATTGATGGATGGATGGATGGATGGATGGATGGATAGATGGATGGGTGAATGGACAGGCGGATGGATGGATGGATGATTGGGTAGATGAGTGGATAAGTGGATGGGTTGAAGGATGATTGGATGGATGAATGGATGGATGGATGTAGGATAGAGAGTTATCAGAAGAATAGATTGATAGATGAAGTAGCTGAGTGACCTCTCAAACAGACAGAGGACTCCACCACGCCCATGAACCATTTGGTTGAAAGTCCTTGTTTCTACTTTATAGTTGACAAGCAAAAACTGTACTTTTCCAGTCAAGCAATTGGTCCCATATTATTCACTACGCGTGCTTTAATTTGTTGTCTACAGAGGTGGCTCTGCAGCCAGACCCCGAACCAGCCGTCACTTTCAGAACAATTGGAGGGGTTCTAGACTTCTACATCTTCTTGGGTGACTCCCCTGCTGATGTCGTTAAACATTATATTAAGGTACATGGTTTGTTTTGTGAGCTAGTCAAATGGTAAGTGGTGGCTTTTGAAAATAATTAATGTGACTTTTTCACCTTAACTTACATTGCTGTTGAATAATTGAAAAGCAGTGTTACGTTTGTATTTGTTTACGCGTATGGAGGCCTCCTAGTGTCTTGTTTTGGTACGCACCTTTGTGAGGCCCTCTGATGTACATTTTTGACAGGGGGCCTATAAACCTTAAATAAGCTTACTTTGGGGCTTCACCAAGTCTAATTCCAGCACTCCTTGGCACAGTGAAAAACTAACGTCTATCTGGAATATTGAAATCACTAGCTCACACTGATATTCGGAGACAGACTTTGTGAAATTTATACCACGACAAAAATGGAAACGGGCTGGAAGAATGTAGGAAGTGTGAAAGACAACAGATGGACAAGGTGTTGCATTGAATGGACGCCTAGAGAAGGAAAGAGAACTAGACACAGTCCCTGTTCGAATGTAGAATCCTTGTGTCAAATGCTCAAACACCACCTGGCAGACCGTCTACGGTTGACACAGTTTTGGTTTTAGAAACTGTAGGTCGCAGTGTGTGCATTATGTTCTCATCCCCCCCCCCCCCAAAGCAGTGTATAATTACATGCATATGAGCCAGGAATCACTATTCTGCCACATTTTTTTTCCAGGGTATTAATCAGCCTGTTTTTATTATGCTAGCATTTTTATTTTTTTTTGTTCTTCTTTTCAGGCTATAGGTCAGCCTGTGTTTCCTCCATACTGGAGCTTTGGGTATCATCTGAGTCGATGGGGATTCACAAACATTTCTGATATGAGAGCCGTGATAGACAGGAACAGGGCTGCAGGAATTCCTTACGTAAGTTATGGTGAGGTGGATGGATGGATGGATGTATGGATGGAAGGGTGGATGGATGAATGGATGGATGGATGGGCGGATGGATGGATACATGGATGGATGGAGAGATATGCATGTGTATAGACAGATGCGTTATTGGGTTGGCGAATTAATGAACTGGTGGAGACTTCTACTGACAGATAAACACCGTCACTGAAACAGGAAAAATGATACAAACAGAAGCAGATAACAGTGTCAATAACAATATCTGTTCTCAGGATGCCCAATGGGCCGACATTGACACATTCCACAAAGCCTACGTCTTCACTTACTCCAAGGAGCACTGGGATGGCTTTCCCGCCCTGGTCGATGACTTGAAAGCTCACGATCAACATTTCATCACTATCGTGGTATGTTGAACAACCGTACCAGTTTTAAGTTTTGATACATTGGTAAGCAGATGCTTGGATGAGACAAAGTAACAGGGAAATTAATTCATGATAAAGAGCGAGGTGTTTAAAAGTGTTTGCCCAGTCAGCGCTCAGAGAAGCAAGACTGAAGAAAGAAGATAGACAAGTGACCTGGTCAGGGGTCAAACCCGTGACCTCTGCTACAACACCAACTGTGTTGCCAGGAAGGAGGAAACCAACTATTTTTCCTCTTGCGACTTCAGTTTTGTTTTTTGTTTTGGTTCCAACTCCTTTTTCTCTACAATTGAGAAATTCAACATTAAACACTGGCGGTTTTAGCGTTATCATAAAGAGTTAAAATAAATAAGAGTTTGCATTTGTTACACCTTTTCTGCATACTAACAGATCTCCAGTTTTTTTAGGAAATGGAGATAGAACAAACTAGAACTAAAGTCTCGTTCTTCTTGGTAAGACGGCTTGTGCCCTATAGGGGATCCTGGATTCAAGCCCCACCCGGTTCTCCTGTCTTTCTTCAATCTCTAATTTGGCATAATCTCTAAATTTTTGGCAGTAACAGTGTAGTGATTATTCAAACCCCAGGAACAGGAGTAAGTAAATTAGAACCGCACGCTTGTGTGATAATAAACGAACTCCAGCTTAGGTTTTCAGTTTGGTCGCTGGGCATGGAGAATGGTGGGTTCTTTTTCCTTATCAGGGCCGAGTCTTGTGTCCACAGAGATTTATGAGTATCTACTATATCATTAATGTTTAATCATTTGAATTCTAAAACTCACATTAAATTGGGGAAATTTAATTATGGTACTTATTCTCAGTAGGCTTCGCCCGTCCACTGCAGGATGTAGCCCTCCGCAAATGATCTCCATTCTTCTCTGTTTCCCGTCTGTCATGTTCATGCCTGTCTACCCCCATCGTCTCTCTCAGTCTTCGCAGTATTATCATTAATCATGACTATTACTGGCAGAATGTAGACGTGCCAGTTCCCTTGTCTCTCCGGTGTTATGTTTTTTCATTAAAGCTTTTAAACTTCCAACCAACACTTAAGTGTGGATCCTGGGTTTGAATCAGAGCATTTATGTTATATATGTGACTGTTTCTCACAGACTCGGCTTTTCATTTCTCCAGGACCCAGGTATTGGCGCCAACCAGACCATTATTCAGGAGGTCAAGGCTGACTTTCCTGCCTGGGATATTACAGATGATGGAGAACGTGCAGGAATCTATGTGAAAGATCCCAGTAACAACAATACTCTTTATGCCAAGGTATATTTAACTAAAGCATGACGATCCTTTCCATGTATTGTCATATCAATCAGTGCTGTCATTCCCCTTGATCAGGGCCAGTTGTAAGCCAGTTGGAACAATAAATTGCTCAATAATGGGCCTTGGGCCTAATGGGACCCTCAGCTAGTGTAATCTAGTCTTGTCAAGTACACCCAACAATACCTCATTGCTACACACATCTAACACCTCGTTGCAGGTTTAGAGAGAACAGCACCAGTTATAATTGTCAGGCCTTGCAGCTGCAAAGGCTGGCCCTGCCGTATTCACTTGGCTCGTGAAAAAAAACAAAATTATCGTTCACCTAAAAATGAAGAGGAATAATGTTAGGAAGTCCCAGCCTCATTGGACTGTCAAAATACGGCAAAAAGAAAAAGAAAAAGATGTATGTACCATGGCCTCGCAGGGGCAGCGTCGTCTGTGACTGTGGAGACCAGTGTGAGAGTGGCAATCTCTCTACCAGATGTCACATTTATGCGCTGTCTCTGGTCTGTGGGAGCTGATGCGCTCCTTTCTTTTCAGGGCGCGCTTCTCCGCTTCGGCATCCATCGGCATCTCCTCCTCAACCTGAGGTGCATAAGAAATAAGATACAATAAAACGCAAAGGGAAGGGGAAGACAAATCAAGCTTTCAATAGGCTGATCTCCATCTGGAAAAAAGATGTAGCAGGATTAGTAAGCTTAAAAAATAAAATAAATACAAAAATTTAAATGAAAGTACAGTAAAGAACGATACAACACAAACGGGTGTATGTAGATTTTATTTATTGTTGTTTTTTTAAAAATAATGTTTCCTCCTATAGACTGTGAGGACTTTTAGGACCGAAACACTTTTCCCTTCCTTTGAAGATCTCCTACAGGGAGGAATTTCATGTCGTTGTTTTTTTAAAATAGCAAATGGTTATGGTTTTTGGACTTGAAATGGTGCTTTTTGTGTTTTCTTTTCACGACAATCCAGGTGTGGCCAGGTATAACTGCGTTCCCAGACTACACCAATGATGACGTACAGGACTGGTGGACCAAATGGATACGGTACTACAGGGATACCATTGGAGTTAAAGTGGAAGCGTTGTGGATCGTAAGTGGTTGTTGCTGTGGCTGGCGGCTGCTAGGATGCATGCAGTGAGCAGACCATTGTGCTAAGAATTGAAGCCATTGCCTTTGTACTGCTTTAAGGTGACTTTGGTTCTTGTTTGCTCTATCTCTGTTTTCTGATAAATTGGAGAACTTCTTGTATGTGGAAGAGGTATGGCAAATGCACACCCTGACAATTGTTTAAGATGCATTGTAGCACGTACCTAGCTGCTTCACAGTTCCAGTTCTTTCTAACTCCTTATCATAATAAATAAAACTGAATTTGGCAGTTGTGCAAAACGTGGAGTTGGAACAAACAAAAAAACTAAAGTCGCGAGTGGTCAGATCGTTGTACTAAGGATTGAAACTCTTGCCCATGTATTGCAATAATTATTGGCTTCTTGTGGATGATGGTTTCTGTGCTAGTGGTGACAGGGCCTTGAAGAAGGATCAATATAATTTAAAATATATTTTATTGCACATTACTGTACATTTTACCTCTTTGGGGGTGCTTTTTAAATGTGGTTTAGGTACGAAATTAAGCTAAATTCAATACTAATTGTCTGTTTTCCCTTTTGTGGGTTCTTTGCGAGTATTATGGTGATGATGGTGGTGTTGGTGGTGGTGGTGGTGGTGGTGACGGTAGGGCCCAAAGTGCACTGAGTCAAGTTTATTTTGCTTTGGTTCTATGGAATGTGGTGTCAGCGGAACCTGGCGCGCTAGTGGCATTGAAACAAGTCTGTCTCTTTACCTGATTCAAAGAAAGCTCAAGTCAGAGTCGAGTATAGGGCCTAGTACTGAGAAATATATGGCAGGAAGACATTTTAGTTTTAATATTATATAAAAACAGATGTCGATGAAATTAACTTTTTATTCAAATTTAGTACAAACCAACCACATCAATTAAGTTGGCTGCCCCAAAAAGATGCTCCCCTTAAATGGATGCCGGGGGGCAGTCGCCCCTAGTGGCTCTAGTGGTCCCATATATTTGTTCCTTTATGTTTGCAGGACATGAATGAGCCGGCCAGTTTTGTGGAGGGTTCTGTCAATGGTTGTGAGCACAATAAGTTAAATTATCCCCCATACGCCCCAAGTAAGTAGAGATACAGAATGTTTGTACGCTTGTTTGTGTGAGAGTGTGTGTGTATGATTTGCACATATTCCTTGTTTGAGGCTTTGCTGGTTTCATTTGAAGACTACAAGGGGAAGAACGTCGGTTGCCACAAAATATGACTTTTTATGGTTACCTCCCTCAGCTCTTAGCTAATATCTTTAGCTTAGTTCCTCTCATAATGATAAGGTGAAAAACAGCCGTTGTCCAGCAATAGGAACAAATTTAGGCAAGGCATCCTCTTTTCAACCTATGGACTTTCAAACTTTAAAATGCTAATTTCCACAATTCTTCATTGTGTTGACGACTGGCATTTTTCTGTTGTAGTCTTCATTATTTTGTTTCTTAAGATAAGATGAGAAAAGAATCACTTTATTATACCATGAGGGAAATTCTCTCAGAGCCCCTACATGGTACACACATCTTATGCATCATTACGTAAACATTATATATTGAATCACAACTCAATTTAACTCGGTAAAGGGGATACATGAAGTGACATGGTAAGGAACTTCAGTTAACTATGGCAGATCTCTTGCTATAGTGTCTTGATGAGGTGAACTGCCGAGGGCAAAAATGATCTTCTGTATCTTTCTCTGTTTGTGGTTCAGTTCTGTGAAATTTAGTCTTTCTCGTACGTTCCAAGTTAGTAAATATACAGTACTCAAGTGTCTGTACCATAATCTGCAGCCATTAATTTTACTGTTTGAGTCTTCGCTGCGTTCAAATTGTTTGCGGTTTGCCGTTTCAGTCTGTATCACAATACATCTTCTTTCTACGTGTTCTATTGTCTGTCTGTGTTCTGTCCGTTCATGAAGTAGATCTACTAGCTGACCCGGGAAAAATAAACCTTGCAAATTTTATGTGTATCTAGACCTAAGTCTAATGGGGCATTCCACGTAATATGTTTCCTAAAAAAGCCATGTTTCAAACAGTGACTGGGACAAGAATTAATGGTTGTGGTGTAAAAGGTAGTCATTAAATTAACATTTTTGGCTCGCATTATCTTCCTAGCGTGATCATGTGACCTATCGACCATCTCGGAAAAGAGCACATGTTTACAACCTCCCATCAGTTACCAAGATTATGTTCCATCCCATCAGTTACTCAACCTAATTGCCCCATTGTGCTTAAAAGTAAAACTTGATTATTTAATATGCTTTTTCTGCATGCTCAAATACATTTTTTTTTAAATGTAGAAACAAATTATTCACTAATCCTCTTGGTTTGGTTTTACAAATTTTGCAGTTTCATTTTGCTGTGTACAAAACTTTGTATTTTTTCTGTCCCATCAGTTACCAACTAAAGTGAAGGCCATTGAATGTATTATTTAGAACATATTTTTACCATTTCTGCACCATTTTTCTGTAGGACAGATCAGTCCATTTTGAACTAAATGGTTGATTATTTATGTAGTGGCCTTTTCTTTCTTAAAAAGTATTGTCTGAACGTAACGTCAGTTACCGTGGAATGTCCCCAAATGATAGGCCTACTTGGATTCGATGCAAAGACTGATTGATCTTCTTATTGCACCACAATTCCTTGCAGAAAACAGCGATGCGATTAAGCTGGCTTTCGGCCAGCAATGTGTGAAGAGTGGCATAAAACGCAATCGCCGGTCAGAATTTTCGACTCTGCTCGACGAACATTTCTTGTTTTGCGATGCAAAAAATGGTGGATAAATCATAAAAATAATAAACACAACTGAAGTGAATTTTATCCAAAACGGAGGTTTCCACGTAAGTTATCATCAAACCTTGAAGCAATAAACCAAGTAGTCATGAAGTTTTAGGTGATTGTCATGTTCACCCTTTTGCTCCATTATAGTTAGGTACAAGTTTAACGTTGTCAAAACTGCTTTTCAGTCTATCTCTGTCTCGACACTACCCATTGTCCATTGTATTCTCAGATGTAGATGGAGCGTGGGATGGTGGAAAGCTGTACGGCAAAACTCTGTGCATGGACGCCAACCAGGCCTGGGGACTTCATTATGATGTACACAGTCTGTATGGCCACACCATGGCCCAGCGGACCCATAAGTTAGTGAAACCAAGGGTGTCTCATACTAAATCTGACTGTCTATCTGTCTCCCCACTTGTCTGCCTGCCTGTCTTGTCTGCCTGCCTGCCTGCCTGCCTGCCTGCCTGCCTGCCTGCCTGTCTGTCTGTCTGTCTGTCTGCCTGCCTGCCTGCCTGCCTGCCTGCCTGCCTGCCTGTCCATCACCTTCTAGAACGTATTGTCACCATTTAATTTTATCGAGTGAAAGAGGAAAGTAGACAGGGAAATCTTAGCAGCATTACGATCACATTTTTCTTTGTTGCTGTTTTTGTATCCGTTTATGTATTGTTATTATTGCCCTGTATTCAATAAATTATTTTTATAAATTTGCTACGGAAAATTAGGAATGAAAGATGAAAAAAACAAAAACACAAAAGTGCAAGATCTTAAATTTGAAAGTACAGAGTGGTGAACTGTGAATATACAATAATTATTATACATATTATATGATACATTTTTAAGCTGCTGTTCTGTTCTACCAATCACTTGACAGATCTCTAGAAGATATATTTCCGGGAAAACGGCCGTGGACAATGACAAGAGCCTCCTATGTTGGCACGGGACACTACGCTACAAAATGGCAAGGTGATAATCGAGCGGATTGGAGCAACATGCATTATTCCATTATCTGTAAGTTGGTCTCACTTTTTCCCCGATTCATTATTATCACATCGATTATGAATATTTAGCCGTTTTTCTTGGATTGGTAGTGATTCTAATGTACTGTGAACTTCGTGAGTCTGCGTGAATATCTCTCGGGGTTCAATGCGGACTTTGAAAAAACTGGAAAGAGCAAAATCATTTCTCAGGGTCTTGAAAAACCTTGAAAAAGTCTAGCATCCTTAAAAAAACATGTTTAAAATGCATTCATGCAAATCCTAGATTGAATGCGCATTATGAAGATCGTGTAAACCGAACATTTTTGGATTTTTTTTTTGTTTCTGAAATTAAACAAACTAGCAAAGAATCATATACATTTTGGTAGCAGCCTCATTATTGTAGGTTTTTATATAATGTGGAGATATCGACACTTTTATGACTTCCCCCTGTCATATTTTGAGGCCGAACATCATGTATTTAACGTGCATGGTGTTCGTCTTACAGGAACCCGTTCTTTCCACTTGATCACATGATTTTAAAATATACACACAGGGCACTTATATAATGCTTCATGCTAGTGACACATGTGAAATCATACAGATGTTATGGTGAACGATCATTCACATATATTGGCCCCTTAATGTGGAACAAGTTACCTATGGAACTGAGACAAACAAAATCATTAGTAAGTTTCAAAAGGCAGCTAAAGCATTTTTTGTTCCAGCAGGCTTATTTTTCTTGACTTACCTGAGGGGAGAGAGCATGTGATAGAAGGAGTGAGAATGTGATGGGAAGAGAGAGAGAGGGGGGTGGGGAGAGGGAGTGTGGGAGAGAGAATGAGTTTTTATTACTTGTAAAGCGCATTGAGCATTTATTGGAAATGCGCTATATAAATGTAATTTATTATTATTATTATTATTAAAGAAATCCCAAGATGAGGCTATATTACATGTTAACGAAGGGATTGTTCGCAGTCTTTTTATTTTCTTTATTGGTTCGCATGAACCGGGTAGAAATGGCCTCTAAACTGTGTTTTCGCGCGTGCGGGAACAGAAACGGCAAAATTCCATTAAGTAGTAAAAGGAAGGAATGTTTTTTCCGTGTGTACCGAAACGCCCCCATTTAATTCTTGTTTCTGAGCACATGAAAACACATGTTTATCGTGAAAGAAATGATACCCTAATTTTGTCTTTTCTTCTATTCAAATCTCTAGCTCTCATGGAATTTGGGATGTTTGGTTTCCCAATGGTGAGTCATTTTGATTTGGTTAAGCTGTATGATATCAATATATGAAAACTGGAATAAGCAATATTACATCTTCTGACTAGTCCTTCAACTTGAACGTTTGTCTTGGTTCCACCCCTACATTGCTTTAAGATGCCAGCAGAACAATCAACTTATTATCCTCTTCATGAGACTGTCTTAATGAAGTCATTCTTAACTTCTTTTTTTTTTCTTGTCATTTTTTTCTTGGGGGGGGGGGGGGGGCGGGACTTTTATGCATTATTTTCCCTGTTTCATTCATTTATTTTATTCTGTTTTCTGTCTTTATCCTGACAGTATTCCTCCTATGTTCAACAGCACAATCACTATAATATTCAAATAAATACTCGCTAAGTCTTTTCCTTTTCTTTCTTCTTCTTTTTCCATCCTCCCTTTTTTGTCATCGTTCACACGGTTCACAATTGGACCGACTGTCCTATTCCAGAACGGCGCAGATATTTGTGGATTTTGGCTTGAACCAAGCTTCGAACTGTGTGTGAGATGGCACCAACTCGGAGCCTTTTATCCCTTCGCTCGAGACCACAACGGCCAAGGCGACCTCCCACATAGATTTAAGGTGGGTACTGAGGAAATAGCCACACTATTGTCAATACGTAAACAAGAATCTTTAAGAAGTAACTAGATCCCTCTGACCTGATCATTTGTATCGGACACTGAACCAAACGAAATCAGCTGTGATAAACAATAACTAAGGTATAGTAGATATGGCACGTACCGTGGACAGCACTTTAAGAAAAAAAAACAAAAAACAGGGCGAAGGGGCTGCAAAAAAAAGCTGCTTATCTTGGTCGAGTAAAATCGAAAATTATGGTCACAGTTTCGTTCTTTGCCTCTCTTTACACATAACATGTCAAAAATCAACGTTATCACATGTGGGTATTCTGCAAGATTACTGTGCTGTGGCGTAACAATAATGTTTTAGTGGTCTTTGCATCCTATTCAAGTGTCGTTATTAATATGAACTAGATCTGGATTTGTGGATGGGCTTGGTGCAAAGAACGTGCGCGATTCATCTAGCTCTCGTCGGCTAATAATGACATTGTGAATAAGAAAACCCGGCTTAAGTCGGCAAAGCTGATTTTGAGAAAAACGGCCTTGAAGTGAAAATATGGGTCCGACACAACCTTCCAACTTTGCTGTTGTTTAGGGGACCGTTCCATGTTACAGGGTAAACTATAGATGAGCAGTGAACACTACTCACAGGGTAAACTATAGATGAGCAGTGAACACTACTCACTATGATTTCTATAACGGCTTTCTAATTAGACCAGGGTCTCCTAACGACAATCACTCCAATATTACTTGGTCAATTAGCTATTGCTACTTACAGGGTTAAATGCCGTTTTCTCAAAATCTTGTTTTAGGGGGGTCACTGACTTCAATTTATCAGAAATGTCTTGTCTTTTATCATATGTACAGAACTCAAATGTCATGTTTCTGACTTAAGCCTGGTTTTCTCATGCACACTCACATATCTTTAAATCTAAGTGAATGAATGAAGGCGCGTGCACAGACGGGATGCGGGCGCATTGCAGAGACAAAAGGAAAACGAGAGTAAGACACGACTCCAACACAGTAGCAAGCCGCATACTCACACCTAACCTAAGGTTGGTTAGTACTGATCCATTTCCATATAGCTCTAAGGTTGTTGTTGTTGTTGTTGTTGTTGTTGTGTTGTTCTCTCAAGATAATTACTCCGAAGACCACCCCTCAGCATCAAGATCCTGCAGCTTTTGGCCAGGACTTTGTGGATCTGGTCAAGCCTGTCCTGCTCACACGTTACAAGTTCCTGCCATATTTGTACACCGTTATGTACCGGGCGCATCAGGATGGAGAGATGGCGTTCAAACCCCTCTTCTTTGAGTGAGTATCTTGTTGTATCCATAAATTACATACGCTCAGATTGACGTAGAGATTCTGGCTGGGCTAAAACCATATTCTCACATTACTCATGTGCAGGGCCGGATTAAGACCTGTAGAGACCCTAAGTACTTAAAAGATTTTGGTGATCTCATTATATTCTATATAAATTATAATTCACAATAGAAACAAAAATAAACCATAATATGGAATCTTATTTTTGGAAATGAAACAAAAGTTACAGTAAGATGGAAAACCACGCTTATTTTTATATACTGTGTAAAGTTTTCTCCTACTTTTTCTGTTTTTTTCTTCTTTTTTTTTGTGGGGGCCCCTTTTTGTGGATCCGGGTTCAGCTGCACCATTTGCGGTTTATTACCATCGATGGTCCATGGTAAATTGGGCAGTGAAAAATTTCTGTGTTAACCCCCCCCCCCCTTCCCTTGATGCCCCAAGCAAATGCTTATTTGGCTTAATGGTTAATCAAGCCCTGCTCATGTGCAGAAATTAATTCTTGATGTCTTGTCAGTGATGATTAAAGTCTTACAAATTAATATTGAATTTAATCTTTCACAGATTTCCTGAGGATGAGAAAGCATTGGGAATTGACAAACAGTTTATGCTGGGCCGAGCCTTTCTAATTACTCCAGTGATGACAGAGGTAAGAATTTTCTTGTTTTTGTTTTTTGTTTTTGCTTTTTAAAACTGCTACACGTTCAGTTAGTTTCTCTCAGAGAACAACATTCAAAAGGGGAAGGGGGAAGGGGTCCTGGATGTGCTTTTGGAGCAGTTAAAGGATAGACAATTTTATCTTTCGTCATCGAATTCAGCATGGTCAGATTGGAGGAAAACAATGGTTATAAAAATCCTGCTGTTCATGTCTGCCATGACGACGGCAGCCATCCCATATTTTGGTTCTCAAAATACGGTAACATCAGTATGCGAATTTCGCCTGAGTTGTTTGAAACTGCGCACATATTTTTCAACACAGTTACATATAAAATTTCACTCAGTGAGATATTTTGACGAATATATTACAATTTTCTGTGGTTTGTTGACTCAGTAGTGAAAACTGCGGCCATAAACTTCAAATGTAAACAAACAACTTCGATTGTGTACAACTAGGATTGCCGTGACACTTTGATGGACATTGTATGATATTTAGGCTTTCAGTTAAGCAACTCCTTCCTAGTAGTTTAGTACAATTTGTTAGATTACATTATTGGATTCGAAGTTTCTGCATCGTAAGTTGAGATCCCCAAGTAAATATTGATATGGAAAATGATTCTGAGCTAACATTAGAAGAAAAAAAACACAAAAAAACATGCGAGTTGCCTTTGCTTGTCATACTATCTTTATTTTGTATATCAAATTCGGTCTTTTTTTTTCAGGTTTCTGTGTCTTTTAAGATTTTCGGTGCTGTATAGTCCTTTGATTTCACAGTGGTAGTCAGTGATTTTAAGCGTCAGACTGATAATAAATGAAACGATATTAACTGAATGTCAGTGACAACAAACGTTTCTGTTTTCTATGCTTTCTCTCTGAAAGGGTGCGAGAGAAGTCACAGCATACTTCCCCAAAGGCAAATGGTTTGATTATCTGACGGTGAGTTACTGCTTACGGCTGATAAACGTTTGTCACATTTTTTGCATTTCACATGGAGAGCAAAAATGTTACTTTATTGTCATGACACTTCCTTGATATAACTACGAACATGGATAAGTAAACTGATTTTATCATTCAAGAAGTGATTTCAAGCTTGTACTTTAAGGCCTGGCCTTTTGACTATCTTAACTTCTGTTTTCCGATTAATATGAATTTCATATCACTATCACTGTCAGTGATCCCATAACCCGCCCGGGTCGTAGGGGCGCTGCAGTGGCGAACGCTGCACCAGCTGGCTCCACGTGTGGCGGTTGTGGGCAAGTGCCTGGGTTGTGGGAAAGCTCATCTTGGTCCATTCCGCAATGTTGTCTACCCATTTCTTCTTCGGTCTGCCTCGCCTTCTCTGCCCCTGCACTGTTCCTTGTAGTATGGCCTTGGAGAGTCCATCTGGTTTTGTCACATGTCCATACCATCTGCGCTTCCTCTTCTTAACTGTGATCAGCAGGTCTTCGTAGTGCTTTTCATATCCAACGTTAATATTGCAATACATTTTTTTTTTTTTTTTTTAAATATTATTTTACTTGTTCTTTCATCGCCCAGACCTTTGTTTGTCTTTAGCCAGAGCATATAATTTATCCATCCAGACATGATACTCCACCAGATGGTTCACTAGATTAGCATTGCCTATTGGGTCTTCAGTAAAACATGTTATCATCTCCTTGGCAGGGAGAAAGCATACATGGTCCATCCGGTGATGTCACACTGGACACGCCCCTGGAAAAGTACAACTTGCACATTAGAGAAGGCCACATAATTCCCTGGCAAGAACCAGATGTTACTACAGCTGCAAGGTAAAAATACATCAAATTTTCTCTGCAATACAAAATAGGAAGCCCCAGTCCTTAAATAGATTTCTGATAGCCATTGTTCTCTGAGGATTTCACCTAGTGCACTGTCTGAAGCCCGTTTGGAAAATTGCAAAAGTAAATAAGATAGCCTTCAAAACAAGCACGGATAGATCAGGGGAAGGCATCTTACGGCCCACAGGTGGATGTTCGCATCAAACATGACTGTGTATCCACCTGTTATCTGGTAATGAACATGGACAGAAGAATGTAAAATTGATGGGCGGGCGGGCACAAGTTCGGTGTAGACACTTTCAGGCAATATACAGAGTTTTTGTGCATTATTTTGAAGGAAGGATGAAATTTCCGTCATTGAGACGGTCGAACACTGATCTTTGGTTTGAACAGACCTGCCCATTACTACTTGAAAGATTGCTTAATTGGTAATCTATTGCGAATATACTGTGGCGTAACAGAAAACAAGTGTGAATAATTATCATGTCAAAGTTTAAATTTTGCTGACTTGCCCATGTGCAAGAAAATCGAGAGAATCTTACTCATCAAATACAGTATCATGTTTATATTATAATATCTAAGTAAATGGGCCGGTTCTTGGTAAAGACACAGATTTTGTCTTTTTTTTTTTCAGCCGTGGCAAACCTCTTGGTCTTCTTGTAGTCTTGAATGATTCTGGTGTGGCGCAGGGCGAGCTGTACTGGGATGATGGAGAATCTAAGAGTAAGTTTTTGATTCTTTCATACCTTTGTTATTCCTATAGTAATTTTGTCACTGAATCTTTCATGGGGTTGTGAGAGGATGAACGACTTTCTATTTTTAATGTGCTTTCATGGTAACTCTGGTGCGTGAGTGAGGGACGGCCACTCATAGTAGTTTATGGACACTTGGCCGAGTACCATTAATTGGATTATTTCCCTTGTAATACTAGCGCGGGACCCGTTATTCACATCACGGTGAAAAGCGCGCATTTTGATTGGTCAGTTGGAAATGTTGACCACCGGGCTTCCAACTCTTATATCATGGCTTTAAGTTTCCTACAACTCGCTCCTTCGTTGTTATCCACCGACAGAAAGACGGGAACCCGAATTCATTTTTGAGAGTAGACAATACCCTATCGGTACAAAATAGGTACTCATGATAACGTTTGTTATCAATGGAGATGCGTCGTATTAATGGACGAAAGTATCCCGCACAAAATTGTCGAATGTTGTTAGTCCTGACACTTTGAAAATTTATATTAAAACTATTACTGGGTTTCTGGTATAAGTAGTCAGTTAGAATTTTAGCAGCAAGTTTCTACTTTATAATGGTACCAATTTTGTTGTACTTTGATGCACATATCCTATTGAAATAATTAATAAGAGGGTCTCGGATTTAAAGTAAACCACGAGTTAGGCGCATGTTATCCCCGATAAATCCAACCTGGGTCAAATTTATTCAATTATTGCGGGAGGGGACGTTAGAGTAATTTCTGCAGTTTACTGGGATACCTAATTGACCCTTGTGTGCACCCTTTTTACCGTACTGTAAATTCGATTGTGTTAGGACCCTAACCAGTTTTATTGTCGGGCTGGACTCCACGTCCGAACCTTTCACTCGTCCAAATACTGGCTACGTAATAGCTCTCTGGGACGTCCGCGCTGGCTCATAAATAAGATGCGAGTTCGAGTGGTCAGCACACTCCATCAAAGACGCAGAGACAAGAGCCGACAGCACAGTGAACCTAGACCGGCGGCGGCCTGCCGTGGCGCGCCTCGCCCAAAACATGGCCTAGTCCAGTTGCGCCAGTAACAGAGAAACTTTTGCTTATGGCTGGTTGGGTTTCTTTTCTGGGCTTCTTTTCTTTTCTGGGTTTCTTTTCTTTTTCTGGGCTTCTTTTTCTTGGTAGAGTTTTTCCCATGCCTTTTTGGTAGTGATACCTTTGCTAGGCTTTTTTTGAATAAATAAGATTGCCAGCAGAACCCTGTGTTTGTTAATCCTGTGTATCCTTAAGGGAGTTACTATTGAACCCACGCAGTACCACATTAGCCCCACACCTAGTTCAATCCAACATTTTCTGGTGTCAGAAGTGGGATACACAGAAGGGTTAGTTTGTAGTGTAGAAAACCCAGCCGTGGAAATTTTTAGTTTGAAGCCCAGCCGGCCAGCCAACCCCTGCCCCACCCCATAGGAACCAGGGAGCCACGAAGACCAACGCCCTCCAACATCAACTCAAGATTCAGGACCTGTATCCCAGTCCTGTGTACACCACCCATCCCACTGCAGTCAACAGGGACCCATTGCGGGTATTTCATCCCGCAATCTACAGTTGCGCCAGTAACAGAGGAACTTTGGCTTATGGCTGGTTGGGTTTCTTTTCTGGGCTTCTTTTCTTTTCTGGGTTTCTTTTCTTTTTCTGGGCTTCTTTTTCTTGGTAGAGTTTTTCCCATGCCTTTTTGGTAGTGATACCTTTGCTAGGCTTTTTTTGAATAAATAAGATTGCCAGCAGAACCCTGTGTTTGTTAATCCTGTGTATCCTTAAGGGAGTTACTATTGAACCCACGCAGTAACCACATTAGCCACTCCTAGTTCACCCAACAGGGTCTTTTCTGTTAGAGTAATCTGTCATTGATCCTGAGTAAGGGTCGCTTTCCATGAAGCGTATTGTTTGCATACGTGTTTTCTTTCACGATGCGTTTCGCAGAAGTTGTGGGCAGTTCTCATTTCCATGGTGCGTATTTCTACAATGTCATGCGTATAGAAATGCCCACAGTGAAATAATATAGGAAGCGCATTTTAAAACAATGCACGCCTCTTGCACCTGCAGTTTCGATCCGTAAAAACACATCAACTCTGCGGACCAAGGAAAGAGACCTTAATTCTGTCACTCTTACAGTAATTTGCAATTGATTCTTTCATCTATGCCAAGGACTATTTTCGAGGCATTTAAAATTTTCATATCTCTGTATCTGTTTTTCAGTTTCAGAAAACCCGCGGAACTACAACATTATCAAGTTTGTTGTGGCAAAGGTAAGTTTTTCTTTATTTTTTTTCTTTTTTCTTTTTTTTTTTTTTAATCCCTGTTACAAATTGAACCAGTTACACGCAGTTCTATTTTGACTTTTTCTGTATAGTACGGAGATAAAAATAGGTTATTTTGTTTTCTTATTTGCGTTTTTTGTTTGTATTTTCACTTGTTTGTTTCCTGTTGTTGTTTGTTTTGTTGTTGGTGTTTTTTTTTATGTTTCTTTTTTTGCTGGCGAAGATCGATCGCTAGGAAAAATAATTGAAACAGCTCACAGTACTTTTTCCGTTTCTGAAAGTGAGACACAACGTCTTTTGTTGTGTCATAAATCTATACAAAGTTTTATTATTTAACTATCCTTAGCAAAAAAATACAAATAATCACGACAGAATCATTAAAACAGCCCAGTGTATTTGGTCAACATTAATTTTCTGAAATTGAAGCAAGAGGCAATTGACTTGAACTGACCTGTCCTGCGCCATAGGATTGTCCCATAAAATCAGCAATAAACTGGCAAAGAAGGGAAAATGTGAAAATTGAGCCTGTGTTCTTAGATTTTTGTTTAGACCCACAGTGGATCTTGGGAAAGCTATGCCAAGGAAACCACTGCCTGGGAACCCTCAGTTGCTGTCTTTAATACGTGCTGCCATTTATTTTAAGGCAGGTGAGTTGATCATCGAGCCTATGGTGAGATCAGCAGTGGGTGTCGGTTCCAGTCTGAAGTTTGAGACCATTGAGATCTACGGCCTGCCCCGCCTACCCCAGAAGTTCTTTGTCAATAGCCAGTTGCTGCCAAGCGATAAGGTTCGCACCTTCAACCAGGTTAGTGACTTCTTTGTTGTTTCATTATTTGGAACAGGATAATCAGTTGAAGAGATTGGTTCTGCATAATGCCTAAGTCAAAAAGGACTTTTAAAAAATCCAGTAAAGTTGTTCATAAAGATCAAGGGAGTGCACTGTTTTCTGTGCAAACCACATTAACCCAGTACTGTTGTTATTAGAGTGCTGCACCTTGGAAGAGCTTCTAAAACAAATGCAGCATTGGGCGTTCTAATGTCAAATTTCTTGTCATTGTCCCCAGGCAGTTTCGGAGCAGAAGGTTACTTATTGTTTTCTTTCTCTTCCCAGATTGTCAAACTGGTCAGCCTACCGGGTCTGACAATGACTGGAACACACAACATCACCTGGTCATTATTCTGAGGGCTTTTGTCAGTTGTCATCATTCTGTTTTGAATGTCTGTTGATTTTGTGTTCGTAATTATTTTTCTTACCAGCAGCTGGTCTTTTCACTTAGATAATATAATGGTGACCATTAAAATTTGAGTAATATTTTCTCGATTTTGTTGCATATGGCCAGGTCAGCAAAATTTCAACTTTGAAATGATATTCACTTATCGAGGGTTCTCAACCAGAATGTGTTATATCCAGTTTTATTCATTGCTTTAAAATATCTATAGATATCCAAGAGACACGGTGTATGACTTTATTTCATAACCCAATAGAACTATTCATGTGTCAGTATTGAATTTATTGCAATTATTTACATTTTCATCCAGGTTAAAAATTGTTACAAATTTCAAACTAGTTTTTCTCAATTTGACTATTTTGGACATAAAACATTCTGGTCGCCAGCTCTCGATTTGCTTTCTTTGTTATGCCAGAGCATATTATATTCACAAGAGATTAAAACACTAGCTCTCACTCAGGCATGCACAACCTTCCAAATAGTATGAACCAGATCTGAAAAATATGCACAGAGTAGGACACATTCATTTCATATTAAAGCCCTATAAATGACATAGTTTGCACACACAAGGGACACGGTGGCCTAGAGGCAAGGTGCTTGCCTCTCATGCCGGAGGTGCCGGGTTCGAATCCTGGTCGGTGCAGGCATGTTGGAATTTTGTGATTTTTCTCATATTTTACTGTTCCTGATTCAGTGGTAGGTAGGACCGAGCACCTGGTCTTCTCAGATAAGGACGAAAAATTGGGAGGGCACTTTGGGCACGTTAAAGATACCTTGGCTGAATCGAAAAGAACAGGCCGAACAGGCTGCTGCCCGGGCAAAATTCTAAAACCATCGAATCCCTGCCACAACAACAACAAAACAAACAAAACAAGAAAAGTGAGGTGTAAATGCCAAGGGCAGCGAACGCGAACCTCCTTAAATAAATAAATACATTTTTTTTAAAAGGCGTAGTTTGCACACACAAGCCGGTGTTAGGTAAAAATCGACCAATTCTATTCTTGTATCCTTAGTGAGGTGTTGGAACAAATGTTTAACTTTATGATCAAAGCTGTGACAAAATGATTTTTCTTTTTTCTTATAAAGCTCAGGGACCTGAGTGTCAAGGCAATTTTCAGTCAACCTCGGGGGTCGTTTAAAATTGCGTAATTCGTAGGTTGCCGATATTTGCTTTAAGTATTTGTTTAACTTAGCTGGGTACGACAACAAATATGTGAGATGAACCCGGCCAGAATATCGCGACCGTAGTTCTTGTTTGTTCTATTTCCATTTTGTTTTTAAATCTGAAAGATCTTTAAGTAGGTAGAAGATGTATAGCAAGTGCACACTTTGACACGTGTTTGGAAGTAACAATTCATCCCAACTTCTTATCATAATTACTAAAGCCGAAGAATTTCTCAGTTGTGCACGAAGTGGAGTTGGAACTAACAAGAACTGTGGTCCGGAACAAGCTCTTCCTGCTGAGAAGTTGCCTTCTTACATGTCCAACTGCCAACTCGTAATTATGCATAATATATGTGAACAATAATTAAATAATTAAGATAGGTACATAAAGCCGATGCTGTTAAATCATTATAGTGTTTGTTTTTATTTGTTTTTGATTTGCTTCAGTTTAGTTTGATATGGTTTGTTTTGTTATATTCATCCCATTTCCTCCCACCGGATCTTAATTATCTTAGTCAGAAATCTTTGAGTTGTTCGTCACGTATGTGTGAGTGTGTGTGTGTGTGTGTGTGTCTGGGGATGTGTGTGAGTGTGAGAGCGTAATTTTGCTTTTGTTTACTAGATGGAGTACCCGGCATTACCCCGGATTCATCACGTCTGTGCTGTAATCCCCCCCCCCCCAAGCAAAAAAAAACCCAACTGAATAGAAAGAGAAAAGAGTCTCTCCCACTTTAATTTATAGTATTGCTCCAGACCTCATGCTTCTCATTTCTGGGCCCAGAAATCGCACCAAATTGAATGCGTGTCCAACACCGTCTCCCGTGAAGAGGGTTTATCATAGGGAGCACAAAAAAATATCATAATATTTTACATTTTTCTCGCACAACTTCTAAAAGAAAAATTGCCGAAAATGTGCACATAGCAGTAACTTGAGTAAGTGAATATAAAAGCGAATGTGTTAGATCAGTTGACACTTGAGAAAATTAATTTTATAATTTTTGAAACTGTCATTTAGGTTGTCATGATGCGTTCAGCAAAAATTTGGTGAAAATTGCACTGCATGCAATAAAATATTTCCGCCATTTTCTTTTATTTTGTAGTAAAATTCTGTGATAATGCTTTATGTCTGTATGATTGTAGTGTCGTGGGAACTGGCAGGAAATGTGTACACTTTCGTAACTGGATAATGATTATTGCCATATTTACAAAACCACAAAGTTAATGTCTCTCCACTTGGCGACCTTAGTTCCTGCTTGCTCTTACTCTAACTTTTTGCACGATTTTAATGAGTAGTTCGACGTTCAGCTTTAGCTGTTATGATAGGGAGTTGGAACAAATCGGAACTGTGAAACAGCATGATAAAAGCCACGGTGCATTTAAACAAGAGTCCGCGTGTGTGTTTGTGAAAAGGGGACACGGGGGTCTAGAGGCAAGGTGCTCGCCTCTCATGCCGAGGGTGCCGGGTTCAAATCCCGGTCGGTGCAGGCATGTTGGAATTTTTGGTATTTTTCTCATATTTTTCTGTCCCTGATCCTGTGCTAGGTAGGATCAAGCACCTAGACTTCTCGGATAAGGAAGAAAAATTCGGTGGGCCCATGTGCATGTTGCGCACGTAAAAGATACCTTGGCAGTTGGAAATAGAAAAGAGCAGGCCGTAAAAGGCTGCTGCCATGGCAAAATTAAATAAAATATAATTTTTAAAAAACAACAAAAAAAAACAACAAAAGGAATCCCTACCACAAGAAGAAGAAAAAAAAAACCCAAGAAAAGTGAGGTGTAAATGCTAAGGGCAGCGAAACTTCCTAAAATAAAGAGTTAAACACACACAGGTGTTTGTGATACCTTTCCTACATCCTAAATTAATATCTCTAGTTGTTTTTTGTTGTTGTTGTTTTTTTTAAAATGAGATTGAATAAACAAGAACTAAGGTCGCTCCTTTGAGAATGGTGATATCGATCTGAAAGCGCCAGTGCCAAACAGGGTTTAGTGAAGTCACTGGTCATTTCCAGTGCATCCCCCCTCCCCCCCCCGCCCCGCCCCCCAAATGTGCCTGTGCTGGCGTGCCTCATTATCTACTATTTTTGCCTTAATGCAGAATATTTTTATTGATGACTTTTAAATTTCCAGCGTTTTTGTCAGTAAATAACAAGGCTGCACATTAGTCTTTGTAATTCTGTGGTCACATTAGTATATATGGCCTTTAGCGTCTTTACAGACGGTCTTAGCAGCTAGAGTATTCATTTTCACTTTGACTGACAGCTTCTCTCGTGGCTTATTCTACCAATGTTTGACCCGAGAGTGCGATGGCAGTGATTGCAGGTCAGTCTTTTGGGTTCACTTTGGCGAGTGTTTTCATTCCGCCTCTGTCGTTTTGTCAGGTATGTTTCTTTTGCCTTGAAGTCTATTGCGAGCGTGCCACTGCGCAATTTTTGTCTCCATCTGCTTCGATCACTTGCAAGGTTCTCCCATTCATTGGGGTCGATGTTGAATGCTTTCATCGTGACCTTGCAAGTGTCTTTGAATCGCAGATGTGGCCTACCTCTGGGTCGGTTGCCAGTAGCAAGTTCCCCGTAGAGAATTTGTCTGGGGATGCGATCATTTTCCATACGGTGGAGATGTCCAAGCCACCGCAGTCTTTTTTTGCCTAGGAGAGCCTGAGTTGATGGAATGTTGGCTCGGCTCAGAACTTCGATATTTGAGATCCTGTCTTGCCACTTGATCTTGAGAATTTTGCGTAGGCAGCGCAGGTGGAAGGAGTTGAGGGATCTTTCATGTTTGGAGTAGGTGGTCCATGTCTCTGAGCCATACAGCAGGGTGCTTAGGACGCAAGTTTGGTACACGAGTACCTTTGTTTTGATGGTCAGCTTTGTATTGTTCCACACCCTTTTTGAGAGTTTGCCAAAAGCTGTGGCCGCCTTTCCTATTCTGGCATTTATTTCAGTTGTTATGTCTGTGCTACCACTGATGGTTGAGCCTAGGTAGCAGAATTTTCCCACTTGCTCCAGAGGAGAGCCATTCAGCATGATTGGGTTGGGGTTTCTCAGGCCTTGTGTCAAAACTACAGTTTTTGAGACACTGATCTTTAGCATGAATTTGTCACAGGCTTTGGCAAGGCTATTGATGAGAGCCTGGAGCGTGGTTTCATCGTGGGCCACGATTGCAGCATCATCTGCGAAGAGGAGCTCTTGTAACATAATATGCTCTGTACGAGATTTTGCTTTTAGTCTGGCAACATTAAAAATGGAGCCGTCCACTCTGGTGTTAATAAGTACTCCACCTGAACATTGACCAAAGGCATTCTTGAGTAGGGCTGCAAATTAGTAACTTCAGAATAAAAAGAGGTGGGGGGGGGGCGCTCGTAGTAAGCCCGGAAAGTCACAGTCAGTTGCTGCCAGCAAAATATACACCGAAAAAATAGTGGCAGCAGCTGATCTGACTGTCTAATTGGGTTTAGTATAATAGGGTCTTCCCGGAGTTTCTACCAAATTATGGTGTACGCTTCTTGTCTGCTGGAAGCTGACTGTCTAATCGGGTTTAGTATAATAGGGTCTTCCCGGAGTTTCTACCAAATTATGGTGTACGCTTCTTGTCTGCTGGAAGCTGACTGTCTAATCGGGTTTATTCTAATAGGGTCTTCCCGGAGTTTCTACCAAATTATGGTGTACGCTTCTTGTCTGCTGGAAGCTGACTGTCTAATCGGGTTTATTCTAATAGGGTCTTCCCGGAGTTTCTACGAAATTATGGTGTACGCTTCTTGTCTGCTGGAAGCTGACTGTGCTGTTCCGAGCTTATGGTGCCCCATAAGGCTTTATATTATTTCCAATGGCTTTGCTTGGCTGGAATATTTAACTTCTAAGGAAGACGTTGGGAACTTTGAAAGTCACTGTTCTGGGTGGACAATCACTGCCTCGTTCCACATCCAATGAGACAAATACTTAATATTATATATATCTGTTCACTATCTGTGTGTGCATGCAACATAAGGGGGCAAACAGGTGAAACCAAGGCAGGTGTAGGCGCCAGACTGGTGGCTCGCCGACCATAGATTTTGCTTCACACCACCACAATGATCATTGTCCGCTGACGGGTGCTAGTGGTAACCAAATTCAGGAGCGACGAGCCACTGGTCGGGCATCTACACCAGCCTCGGTCTGTTTCAACCTTTATGAAGGATTTCATAAATTATTCAGTTATTCAGATTTTTCATTACCAAGTTGTCACATTGTGTGTTATGGTAATTTGCATGAATCCCTTTACCCCACGGATGTCAGACCATATAATCTATTATACTAAATGGTGCTTTCAAATATTTTTTTTCCTTAATATTTGAAATAGATGCACACAAGTTTTCAAAATAAATGTATGCTAAATCTTAAGCCATACAGCTAATCATTTGTCTGATTGGCTGTTTATCTGCCTTTCTGATGTCTTTTTAACATGTCTGTCTGTTGCTCTGTCTGTCTGTCTGTCAATAACTGTCAGAGCCGGTGTCAAAAGGTGCCGACTCTGCGCCATCAAATAAAAATGCACGACTGGGATTGGATTTTTAGCTTTTATTTACACCTCTAAATTTTTTTATATCAAAGGGTCTAAATAAAATTTCTTAACCACATTACGAGGAGGGCATTTTCACTGTCCAGAAATTCAGCGCTCACCCGTCATTTGTGACGCCGAAGTGGCTGTTAAAATAGGATCGTATCAGCTCGAGGTGTGCAAATCAATGTGTTTCGGATAAATGCAGATTTTGTTGTTGTTGTTGTAGTTGTTTCATGCATAAATAAACTCACTTTGTGAAATATGATTAGTACGATTAGGGCTGTATTGTCATATTCACGAGTACCAGCCACCCAGTATTGTTTTTCTTTTTGTTGTTGCCGTTTTTGTTCCTTCCACAACCACGGAGGAGATTTCTCCATCACATCTGCGAGTCATTATGATTAAATCAAAATTTTTAATTTCTATACATAAAAAGTACAAACAAAACTGTAACATAGGATTAAAAATGTCAACGGGACAGGTAAAATGACCATATTTTAATTGCTTTACTGTCATAAAATTCAACGGGATGGGTCAAATACCCAAAAATCAATAATTGTTACTAAGTAAATTACGATTATCCTTTTGAATGGAGCCAAAAATTATGATTCCAGTAGTATTCTGTACGATCTGCAGTTTAATTGGTGTAAATCACAAGAGTATCATCCATGACCGAATAATAAATGAGGCCAAATAGATATAGTTAGTAGCAAAAAAAGAAACATTAGAGGGCTGATAAACGTATAATATAAAGACAAAATAATGTTCCATTCATAATATATGGTGTTCTGTGATAGTAAAAGGATGCACGGGAACGAAATACTTTTTCACCGGGAATAAGATATATATCTCAAGATTTCTCCATCTGCTAGGCATTAAAATGCATCATAGAAAAAAATGTCCTTGTTATTGTTATTGTCATTATATACAATCATACAAACTATAGGGTCTCATACAAACAAAACTATAATGCAGAGGTAAAGTGACTGCCTGACAGGTGAAACAGCGCTAGATTTATTAGCATCGGAAAGAAAATTGAAGACAAAGGGATGTTTCGTTCATATTATATGGTGCTCTGTGATAGTAAATGGATGCAAAGTGAAGTAAAACTTTCTCACTAATGAATAAGAAATACAAGATACCAAGTCAGGATCGTTACGATCTGTTTAGCCATGAAATACAATACTCCAGTCCTACTTATGGTTGCTCTTTTAAATTAAACAATTTAGCATCAGCTGGGCCGTTTCCAAAAAGGCGTGTAATTAGGTGTTGATTTTTTTGGTGTTACCTCATAACGTTCAAAGTTGGTGTCTCTAGGTTACTTTCAAAATATCGATGACAACAATAGAAATCTGTTCTATCCACCGTCGTAGAAGTGTAAACAGAAGTTTCCAACGTTGAAAACAACTTCCACCAAAGGTGCAAAATAGGGATTGGAAGAGATTTGGTTAACACTTTACGAAATTCACAAGCAGGGTATTGGCCGTGGCAAGTGGCGCAAGTGATAAGGCAAAGACGGGGCTTGGGGCTGTTCAGAAATCACATTTTAATCGCAGTTTACTTATTATTTCTAGAAACAGCCCATGGCCTATGGAGATAACTTCGAGAAACACTGCATATCAACACTGTTTTCACAAGATCTAAAAATGACGACAACTATCGTGTACGACACCATGGGTCTTGTCATTATAGAAACTTCCTTGTTTTGTTTTTTTCGATTGCAGATGCCATGTATTCTTGTAAAAAAAAAAAAATCTTATGGGTTCCTTTGCATTTTTTTGTGCTGACATATCAGTCTGTGCTGCCCAAATTTGCACACACGGTTTTAGGCCTGAGACAGTATCAAGTGTATCCAGTGTTTTCTATGAATTGATCTGTATTAAATGGCATCAAGTGTTCTTTATTTAACCATTTCTGAAAGCCCAAGATGTATTTTCCCCATCACGAAACGATTATTTATACGATAAAACTATGATTACAAAAACATCACAAGAACAAGTGCACCCTCCCTCACCTACGTTGAAGGTCTTCTCTTATAAGAACTGTTACAGTGGTTTGTCTAATTAACCGATTAACAACGTATTTTCCATGCTCTTTTTCAGGTTGGTTTCTTTGTTTTTTTGTTTTTTTGTTGTTGTTTTTTTGGTGATAATTATGGAACAGTATAATTAGTCTTTTCGGCACAGTATTCAGAGTGACATTAAGAAGGGTTGGCTGTCACAGTAGATAAACTGTAAATAACCAGCTTATCAATAATTAACCAGCATAACTGATTGGTGATTTACCAGCGTCTCCAATCATGTTATAAAAGAAAACAGTAATAGCAAGAACAACAACAATCCTCCAAGCCAAAAAACTTGCTGCGCCTGAACACAATAACTTGCGCATCAAGTAGTTCATATGAGCGATTAGCGTGCCATTTTTGTCCAAATTATGTATGCACAAATACTAACTAAATATCACTACCTTAGTTCTTGTTTGTTCTATCTCCATTAAAAAAACAAAAAAACTGGAGACCTGTTTGGTGTGCAGAAGAGGTACTCAACAAATCTGGCACTTATTTAGAATGCGTTGTGACATTGATTGAGAATACCAAAAGTCGCAAACTTTTAACGTCGAATGCCTCGGTTGTGCGAAAAGTGGAGTAGATTAAACATACAAGAACTAAGGTCACGACTATTGTATGAGAACCACAATGGCAACTGAAGGCATTTACACATGTTGCAAAACATAACATGAGCTCTGTATTATATAACATGAGCTATGAATGGCCTACTCAGTCTTGTAAAATCAGAAATTACTTAGATATTGCATGGACATAACTATGGGGGACATTGTCATCACTTCCAGGTTACATTAGGCAGACCCCGTTCCTCAACAGATCCCACGCAGGCTTTCAAGAATTGAGATACCAGATGAGCCAGGAACTGAAGTCCAACTTTGAACACTTGCCCTTTTTTGTGAACCTGCTAGAGCCTTCATTCATCTGTAGAGCATTGCCCTTACTTTTCTCACTATGAGATTTTATATTGTATTTTGATGCTCAATGAGCTTATATTACAAAAACGTCCCCTTTGAGAAAACGTGCTTCTACTTTATAAGCCCCTTCCAATGGTGCGTGTTTTTTAGGCGCTTTAGTTACGTATTAAGGACCGAAACTGCAGGTGCAGAACATGTGCTTAGTTTTAAATATATCCGGCCTACTATTTCACAGTGGACAACGCTGCCGTGTTACCTTAAAAGAGCCTAAATGTCAAACTTGGTCAAATTTACTTTTTAACATCTTTATGTAGAATGAAATAAAATTATGCTGATCTTTCTAACTGGGTTATAATTTTGTATGGCTGATAGTTTCACAAATGGAAATTGAACAAAAATTAAAGCGAAATGTTTTTTGCGTTCCCCGTACAGTTTTATTTTTCGCATTTGCAGTGTTTTTTAATTAAATGGCAGAATACTATAGGCATGTAGAAAAACGCACATTGTAATAGATAAGGACGCGACTTCTAAGAGACGCATGCACGAACGAAAATACTTAGGCTACGTAAAAATTACGCTGCATGGAAAGGGGCCTTTATTATCTTTGAAAATATTCTTCTGTCTTTGATACATAGCTAAAATAATGATTTTCGTTTCCGCTTTCTCCTTTTCCAAACCCACCGCCTTCCACAAGTCAGGTTAAAATATTTTCTATGTGAGTGGACAGTTTCCTTTGATAAGAGTCGAGAGGGCTGACAAGAGTCCCACCTGAATTTAGATGGAAATCTATGGCACATGAAATCAACGAAACATAGATCATAGAAATCGCGGCATGGCCTTCTAGGTGACTGAACAAAATGTAAACGATATGAACGAAACAAGCTTGTTACACATACAATGAATGCGCCAAGCTCATAGAGTAAAATTACTTCACCAGTGACATTTCTCAACTTAATGTTTGATACGCTGGAAAGATATTTCAGGGATCTCCAGCTCCAGCAGGGCCAAGCTTCGACAACCCCAAAAAACTTCCCTCACATCGAAAGCTGACAATCCCATTGCCAGACACCTCAGCGTGAAGCTGGTCGTATTTTTGGAGCAGGAATGTGCCAGCTGTGGGAGAAAGATTTTTTTTTTAAAGGGTGATGATATGATGTTCTACACCAGTGGTTCTCAACATAGGCAATATCGCCGCCCCCCCCTCCCCCTGCTGGCAATTTTGAGTACCTTGGGGGGGGGGGCGAAAAGGCACAAAAGGGCAACAAGGGGGCGAATACGACGAAAGGCGGGGGGGGGGGAGGGAGCACAAAACATGAATGCAGGACGGTTTGGGGGCAAACACAGGGCAACCATGGACTTGTTCAACAGCTCGTGTACATGGGTTTTATGAACAGAACAGGCCAATTTGTTTGGTTTTTTTTTACTGCTTTTTGATAAAGAATGCTTTCTGTCTTATACTTATAATGAATAATCAACAGCCTATTCGAATTAAAAAGCCTTTGAACAATTTAACAATATATACATCATAATTAGTGTGTAGTCTGTCTGTTTGTGAAATGTATCTGTCGGGGTTGAATTGGGACTTTTCGGGGGGGAGATGGGGGGGGGGCGATGAAAGAATATTTGGAGCCCAAGGGGGCGTTTGCCTGGAAAAGGCTGAGAACCACTGTTCTAGACAACACTGACATCAAATATCTCGCAATCCTTGGCATGAATCCGTAAGAAATTTTGGCAGAGTTTTGTCCATTATATGTGTAATGCTATGTTAAAATTTCATCAAGATTTAATCATTACTTTTAAACATATTTTAGATTAAGTGAGTGTCTGTCAAAAATTGATAAAACAAGCCAGCTGAGCAAGCTGATTCATCAAAAGGATTGCAAGATGTTTGGTGTCAATGTTGGGGCAGTGTTTTTTGCTTTTTTTTATCACCCGATATAGAGAGGGAAATCACGTCTGCAAAATGCGAAACCAGGACGGTCGCTGTGGTAACAAGAATTTAAAAAAAACAAAAAACTAGTTAGGGCCGTTTGTAAACTTTTACTCCCCATGGAAATGAACAAACGAGTATTGTTTACCGCAGCGACCTACTTTCCGCTCCATGCTAACAGCGGTTACGCGGCGTCTTCCGTGTCTCGCAGTGCAGATCGACCAATAGTGAAACCTTTTCATACATACATACTCTCTGGTGCAAGGGTGGGTTAACATGCCAGCATGGCAAACAGGACAGTATAAGACACAGTTTTACTAAAACTGCACAAAAACGATGCAAAGAAACAAAATTCATAATATTTGGGGATCATTCAGGCATTAAAATGATAATGCTTAACATGATCCAGCAAGAAATTCATGACACTCACTTGCGAAACTTGTGGCACGGTTTCGAACACACGTGTCGCAACATGTATGTGTGGTTGTGAGCAGGGTCTGCCTCGACTCATTCTGCGTTGCATTTCTCGTGAGGATTACAGTGTGATCCCAAGTCTGCAAATGGATGAGTGGGTGGATGATTGGGTGGCTGGATAAGTGGGCGGATAGACGGATGGATGAATGAATGGATGGAATAAATGGATGGATGATGAATAAGGAGACTGATTAATAAATGGATACACTGATAAATGGGTGCTAGATGGATGGATGAATTCATGGATTGATGGGTGAATGGATGAAGGGATTAATAAATGCATGGATGGACGGCCGAACGGACGGGTGGATGGATGGCTGGACGGGTGGATGGATGGCTGGACGGGTGGATGGATGGCTGGACGGGTGGATGGATGGCTGGACGGGTGGATGGATGGCTAAGTGGTTAAAGAATGGATGGGATGGATGGAGTTAGCAGGCAGATGATAGACAGACAGAGTAATGGATGGATAGAAAAATGAATAAAAAAATATATTTGGAAGAAACAACATAGCCCGGCCGTTCTTCCTTGGTTGGAGGTTTTTGTTCTAGAAGGATCGCTGCTCTTGGCATCGACACCTCGTATGCACCTACGTCATTCTAACTTGTGGAGTTTATTTTAAAACGCTCGACCAGCCAGTGAGCGGTGGACTATCTAAACTGTAAGGAGTCTTTCTATACTTATGAGATTTCGGTTTTCTAGCACTGGACCCATAAATGACCAATCATTATAATTCGAATCTTGTCTGTGAGGCTTACATGATTTTTGTTCCTTGTTGCTTAATTTGCAACACATTTATGATGACTGCATAAACAATCAGCTAGAAAGATAGATAAATTTGAACAATTTGATTCAACTGCTGTGACATTATTAACCCAGTTGAATCATCCAAAATTTATTTGGTATTGATTTTAATTTGTTTACGGCACTATGCTGCCAGCAGTGGTGACGAAATTTCTCGGAAAGGAGAAATCGATCAATAATGTTTGAAAAGCCACCCGGCAATATTGATCGATGGAATTCTTGGTTTGTTTTGTTCTTTCTCCATCTCTTTCACATCTTAACAGTTCGCTGATGATGTGCTGGCTGTTTACCATGCTGGGGCTTCTAACTAGCTTGCTCACTGGCGCTAACGTTCTTTGTCCATGGAGTTGGGAAGTTCCATGTTGTTCTCAATATAATATTCGTTTTCCTGATGTCGCAGGTCAATCAAAGAACGCATTGAAAATATAGCGAACTTCAAGACCTTTTAAAATATGCCCCCGTCCGCCAATGCGTCTTTGTTTGCGTAAAATGATAAGCTTATTTTGTCAAATCAAAGGCTCGGTGGTTAAAAAAGCCTTTCGTGATTACAATGGAGTCCTTACCTTCCTTTATGATAATATATGTTGCTGGGCATGGGATGCTCAGGACCCGCCTGATTTCCAATATTGTACACAAGATGTCCCAATTTTGTTGTTGTTGTTGTTTATGGTGAAAGTGTATCAAACTGAACGTTTGTGAGTGGTAGTCATATATTCAATGTCACTGAGTGGTTCTGAGTCAAATGGTTCACTGTTCAGAAAATGGTTATTCCAACAGGCAGACTGATCAGTGACCATCTCTTTGTTTCAACCTTTTTCACGTCAGCAGTTTAGCGGTTCATGGGTAACGACGACAAATGTTATATCAGATTTGTCATTGATGTTTGGCATTATTTTACATTTGTTGTTGTTCTTCCTACTGTTGTTGTTGTTGTTGTTATTGTTGTTGTTGTTGTAGTTGTTACTGTCTCCAGTATCTTTCTAGTCCTGGCGGGTGTACCATTGTGTTCGCTTACATACCTGTTTTGCAAGATCTTTGCACGGCTTTGCACTATCAGGCTTGAAACTGATCTCGCTGTAGACACAGTAAAATCCAGGTATCTCAATGTACATCCCACTTGTGTCTAGGATCACATTTCTCACGTGTTCCCTCAATACATCAATCCCCAGTTCATGGCCCAAGGCAACGTTTTCCTCTGGAAATGTCGCTGTGGTTGCAAGAATCAATCATATTTTAACTTAGGAACACGTCGCTGTCACAAGTTTTCCCTTGATAAGGGGAGGAGCGGGTCAAAATATTGACCACTGGCACTAGATCTAGACAAAATTGGGAAACAATTTCAATTCTTAATTTCTCCATAACTAGTGGACAAGTTGCCCCCAAACTTTGCCCATGTGTAACTGGATGTGCGTTCTTTGATATTCCAATGTCCGATTTGGGCTATACGTGATATTTTTTGTGAACTGCAGCAATTAGAAAGCCCTCAGGGCCCTTTTGTTTTTAACGCATTTTCACAATTTCAGGTTTTAATTTCCCCATAACTAGTGAACAGATTGCCCTCAAAATTTGCACATGTGTCATTGAATATACATACTTTGATGTTACAACGGCCGATTTGGGTCATATGTGATATTTTCAGACAGAGTAAACAGAAAACTGTGTTGTCAGTTTTCTGGGGGGATAAAAATGTAACACACAGCTTCAACGTTGGAATATGACCAACTGGATAGATTTACTGGAAATATGGCGATGTAACCCTCTTTGCATACCAATTCTTGACTTTTGTGCAAAATTTGAGCTCATTTCAACCGATGGTTTTCACGGAATTATTAATTTAAAAATGTAATGAAAATTCAATATGGCCGCCGTTACCATAGCAACCGCAAAGTTAAAGAAAAATTTGAATACATTTTTCAAATCACATTCTCATTCTGATCCACTACCCCAAATTTTATGGAAATTTATTAACAACTAAGGAAAACAGGATTTTTACCCATTCCTCCCTTAACATCATCATATTCACCACAACGATAATATCAAAACTACAGCCAGCATCAACATTACGCCCATTACACCAACACTACATGAAACATCGACACAAGCACAAATGCTGTATCTCACGACCTCAGCTCCTGTTTGTTCTATCCCCAATTTCTGAAAAACTGGAACTCTTTTGGTATGTAGAAGAGATATAACAAACGCACACTTTGACACTTGTTTAAAATGCAATATGGCACTTGTCAAGCTGTATTCCAGTTCCAATTTATCCTAACTCCTTATCCTAATATTAAAGCATCCAACGTTTACCATCAAATTTCTCACTGGATAAAAAGCGGAATTGGAACAAACAAGAACAAAGGTCGCCATCAACATTACAGTCAACATGGGCGTCACCTCAACTTTTAAATCAATAATATAGTCAGCATGCAGCATCATCACCACAACTTCGGTACCAATATGACCGTTTACATCAGCTTCATTATCATAACTTCACCAGTATCCACTTCCGTATTAGTATCACCAATAAGTTCAAAATCAGCACAACAGTCAACATCACCACCATCACCACAACTCCTACATCAACACTCATCAACACAACTGCCAACATCAGCATCACCACAACTTCTGTTTCAACAATTCCGTCAGCATCAGCAACACGACAACTTCTATATCAGTAAAAGTGTCAACATCAGCCACATCACCACAGCGTATACATCAACACCACCATCAGCGTCAGCATTACCATCCCAGCATTACAATTCACATTAGCCTCACAATATCGTCTAAATCAGCACCACTGTTAACATCACCACCTCTCACCACAACTCCTACAGAAAAATGTCAAACATCATCAAGATCACAATTATTATTTATATCAACACCCTCGCCAACTTCACAGTCTGTTGAGAATTCTCATTCTCCACTCTGTCGGCCCGTGGAGAATATTGAGACATTATGGAATCCCAGAGAAGATGGTGAATCTTATCAAGAGCATGTACGAGGGGACAAGTTGCAGAGTTGTACACGATGGTGAGCTTACTGACAGCTTTGATATCAAGACTGGTGTTAGGCAGGGTTGTTTGCTGTCCCCATTTCTGTTTATTCTGGTGATTGATTGGCTTATGAAAGAAACCACCAATGGAGGAAGAAATGGCATACAATGGACCCCATGGACACAGCTGGACGATCTAGATTTTGCAGATGACTTGGCACTATTGTCGCACACACACGACCAGATGCAAGCAAAGACTACAGCTCTAAACAAAATTTCAGAATCTATCGGATTGAGGATACATCCTGCGAAGTCGAAGGTCCTAAAAATTGTTGCACCCCCAAGCGAACAAGTCAAAGTAGGAGATCAACCACTGGAAGATGTAGAGTCCTTCTGCTATCTTGGTAGTATCATTGACAATAAGGGAGGAACAGAGGCAGAAGTCAAAGCACGAATTGGAAAGGCACAGGCAGCTTTCACGTCCTTAAGCAAGATTTGGAGAACCAAGGATATATCTCTAAAAACAAAGCTGAGGATATTCAACTCGAACGTGAAGTCAGTCCTGTTGTATGGATGTGAGACTTGGAATGCGTCCCAGGCCTGCATAAAGAGAATCCAAGTTTTCATCAACAGAGGTTTGAGGAAGCTACTTAAGATCAGATGGACAGACAAGGTCAGCAATGAAATTGTTTGGAAAAGAACAAGACAGAGCCCAGTCAGAGAGGAAATTGGTAGGAGGCGATGGAGATGGATCGGCCACACTCTCAGGAGGCCAGGAAACAGCATCGCGAAGAAGGTATTGGATTGGAATCCCCAGGGCAAGAGATCAAGAGGAAGGCCGCGCGGAACGTGGAGAAGAGCCAGAGAAAATGATGTGCAACGAAGCGGAAAGACTTGGAATAATGTAAAGAGGCTGGCCCATGATAGAGAGGGATGGAAAGTGTTTGTTGGTGGCCTATACCCTGATCCAGGGTGAGAAAGGCAATGATGATGATGATGACTCTGTCGGCCCCCTGGCGCTTGTGGGGTCACCATATTGGAATAGTTTCAAAAGAAAAAATAATCAAGATGGCAGGAGGTTTTGAAATTGTCATCTTTTCCTTTGGGGGCAGATTTCACGGTCATGGCCCTCCGCGCCCCGCTGTGTCCGATTTAGGCAGTACCTACTGTGTTTATGTCTTGGTACGTCTGTTTCATCCCTAGAGAAGTGTATGCTCAGTTAGTGATCAGAAAAAACGGGAGTAAAAGAGAGAAAGAAAACAAGTGACTCAATCTCTGATTTGTAGTTAGTCATCCAAACTCAACTTACGATAGTCGTGTCCTGACCAGTTGGCAGGGACAAGCCGCTTGTGGGCCGATGCTGAACTCAGAGAAAAGCTACCAGCATTGAACCTCGGAAGTTGCTCTGCAATATAGGATTGACATATCCGCATCATAAACAAGGGTCATATTATGTCACAGTTTCATTAAAAGTCAACAAATTTTGATGAAATAACTCCATAAATAATATTAGAAACCACCATAATTGTCTTTTCTCCTTGATAGTAAAGCTTTCACGCCCTAACTATTGTTAAAAATGGATCAAATAGAATAACGAAACAGTATAGAAATTTAATCTGTTTGTTAGTTTAAGGGTTTGGCTTGTATAATAAATAAATGCGTCATAGATGAAACAAATAATACATACCGCTATTCTCTGTTTCTTTTTCTTTTTTTTCAATTTCTTTGTGTTAAATTATGGTGGCTTATTCAACAGCGAGTTTTTGTTGTTGTTGTTTTTTTTAATATCATTCTGTAATCAATAGGAGAATAGTTTGATGATATGGCAGATTGAGAAATAAACAACAAATAGGACAGTCATGGAAATCAAAAGGCAGAAAGAGAGAATGGATATTGTGTTGCTGGCAGTAGTGATGGTGTTGTTCTTGCTCTCTGTTCCTCTTTGAGAAGGCCAATCAGAAGCAGATACGTGTAGTTACCGTCTTTTTATTCTGCCCACAAGACCTGATAAAGAAAGAGGCAGAAAAAAAAAAAAAAACACATGCAAATAAACAGGCATTTATGATGACAATAGATTAGATAGATGTCGCCATAGATTTTCAGCAACATTACCTATAAATTTGAAAAGCAAAGCATTAAGAGCATCCATCCGTGTCAGTTATACGGCAGGCTCACTGGTCAGTATCAACTGCTCTCTTATAGCTCTCCAGGGTCGTAAGTGCGCGGAAGAATGGAAAGCCGCACCATAAAGGCACTAGCCTCCATCTGTCACGGCTTTGTGCTAGTGCCTGCGTTTGGGTTGGAGCTCTTTCTGGTCCACTCAGTGACACTGTCCGCCCATCTCTTTTCTTTGTCTACCTCTTCTCCTCTTGCCCTGCATCGTTCCTTTGAGGAAGGTCTTGGAGAGATGACGTGGTCTGATTACGTGTCCATACCTTTTCATTTTCCTCTGCTTCAAAGTTGACAACAGGTCTTCATAGTGTCTCAAGTGTTGTGTTAAAATTTGTGCGTACTTCCACACTTTGTCACTGTCCCCTAAAACTGCAGTAATCGACTTCGGCTACTTTTCAGAAGAAGCAAAAACTGTATTATTTTCGCACAACTGATCTAGTTATGATGACTTTTTGAACGTTTGCTGTTCGATTAGATTTCGGCATAGGAGTTTATAACCAAGATCATTCGATGCTGCTTTGAATGAGGTCGAATATAATGAATTCGATTTTTCGAATTTTTGAGTTACTCGTCTCAGTGAACGGTGACGAAATGAGAAAGTACATGCAAGAGTGACATAACACATGAGATACATTGTGTTAGGGGGTCAGTGTACAAGGTGCCGAGGAGCCATCTGAAGAATTCTCATCTCTGGAGTTTTGGAGTCACAGCCCATGGCTTACACACACGACAGGTAAACGATTTTTAAAAAAAACAACACCAAATCTTGATGAGAAAAAAACCGTGTTTGAAGCAGTGGAAGCCTTACCTTCTGGTTCTTCTGACCACGCAACCTGACAAAGAAACATGAAAAAAAGAAAAAGTGTAAATATACAGGCAATGTCAGTAATGACATGCTTAAGCGAATCAACATTTTAACATATTTCTCCGGTTAAAAGTCTTAAAAACAAAGTATTTTTAGCATCCATCCATGAAACATATGGCGGGTAAACGGCTGTAAAACAGTGCTTGAAAACGAAAACATATGGTTAAGATAAAGTGGTGAAGCTAATGCCATTGAAACTATATGGTATCGTACGTGCATTCCCTGTACTTTACTTGAGAATTGAATAGCAAAAGGAATTAATGGTACGTCGTTAATTTATTGTACAAAACGCAACTGTCCTTGTGAAAGAATGCATGAGGAATATTTTCACAATTCCAAACCTACCAGTTCCGTAAGTGCCGAAATCTGGGGCGAGTCACTCGCACAGCACATGGACACTCCATCTTCTTCTTTTTTGGTCAGCACTTTGTACAGAGGATTATGCACCGACGTCCTCTCCTTCAACAAGTCACACCGGACACAGGTCTCGAAGATAGGAGCAGTGTTCTGCAGGCCATAAAGAAGGGTAACACAATTCCGTGGTCAAAATCGATGAGTTTAAAATATGTTCAATTGCACTTACATGAAAGTGTATATTTGTCATGAGCATCTTGTTTTTTTTCTTTTCAGATTTATTCTTCTGCTTATGTATTCACTACAGCTATATCCTGCATCCATTGCAGTCACTTACCTCACTAAAATACATGATGTCTCAGGCAACCAAAGGCAGCAACTGCAACAAAGCTCAGATGAAAACGACAAATGCTCACATGGAAATGATAAGCTTACAAAAAGTCATAGTATCCATTGTAACAATGAATTCAACTCCCAACGTTCAACTCTCATGCTATTTAATCGCTCTTATCGCATCTCAAATCTCAGATCTTCTCTCATTTACCTGATGCCATCCACCCTTTTTATCACATCTTGCCTCATGATTATCATCCAAGTTTGCTGCTGTTATGGACATGTCCTCATCGATTCATAACCTACCTAGCAAAGAGTAACATCCGCTACATGTAACATGTCTATACCTCACTGACTTCGCCGTGTCCCAGTCTGTCACTCATCATCCAGGCAGACAGTGTGACCACCACAATGCTAATCATTAGCGTTATGGTGGAAACAATACAAAGGATTCTTTCCCTGTAAAACAATAAAAACGAAACACTCACCTCTAGCACTTTGCATTTTGAACGCCGTATTGCCGTAGGCCACAGTTGTTAAAGAAAGAGAAAAAAAATGGGACTGTCTCTCAACGTGAAAAAGACAGAATGTGGGATAGTCTAAAAAAACAAAAAACAACAACCATCAACCCGAAATGTAATCTGGTTGTCACAAATCCCAGACTGGGAAATGTAATAATTATGACAGGACAACAATCACGAACGAACAAGTATAACACTTAACAGAACAACCAAACAGACTCACACATTTATTATACATAAAAATAAAGATATACGTGCATTACATTATTCAATTCAAATACCATACAATGGTCAGTATTCCCGACATTCATGCTTCTACGGGTCCACAACCCAATAATACTTTCTAAAATATGCTCTGGCCTCAGCCTCACATCTATATATATATATTACTTGCTGGCCTCTCTTGTTGGCTCCGGCTCAACCTAATCTCCGTATCTCAATCTCCCCTCGAGGTCTTAACAGCACATTACTATTTCAATAGCACATTATATTCTCAATGGCACATTAACATCTTAATAGCACATTAACATCGTAATAGCACATTAACATTTGAATAGCAATAAGGACAATAACAACGTCCCTGTCTGTGGCCAGACTGCCACGATCATGTGCTCCCGCTGTCCTGCACGACAGCTTCACTCAGGCAGGCCTGTGGGTAGCCTTCTGCCCAACCCCGGCACAAGTCCGCTCACCGCGGGTGGCTTCTCTGCCCGACCCCGGCACCAGTCATCACTGGAAAACACACAATCTCCCGACTGCCTCTGATCTCACGTCTGTCCCCTTGGGCTTCTTAACTTGCAGTGATCTGACTATTCAGATTTTGCCTCTACTACGCCTCAACTTCACTCACAACATGCACGCTTCAACGTTAACTAACAGAAGTCAATATAGGTGAGCAGCCTCATTATCCCGTGAGTCAATCCTACACTTCCATGCCCCCGTAATCCTTGAATCCTGCTCACTCCACTCGTGACACTGGTCAGCAAGGGAGAGCAAATCAAACAACTTGCAAAACTCAAATATCTAGGCTATTTGATAACATCAGACGGTAGGAGCACAAGTGAAATTAGGAAAAGAATAATAATGGCCAAAAATTTATTCCAAAAAATGAGACCAGTATTAATGAACAGAAATATATCAACGACCACCAAAATCAGAGTCTTGAAAACATATGTGTGGTCAGTGCTTTTATACGGATGTGAATGTTGGACAATGAACAAAGAAATAGAGAGGACACTAGAAGCAACAGGGGTGTGGTTCATTAGAAGAATACTGAGAATATCATGGATAGAGAAAAATCAAATGAGTCAGTATTGAGAGACTCTAATCTGAAAAGCTATTTAATTAAAACAATAAGACAGAGGCAACTGAAATTTCTAGGGCATGTCTGTCGCCCCAGAAGCCTCGAACATCTAGCAGTCACAGGGAAGATCGAAGGCAGGAAAAGCAGGGGTAGACAGGGAAAAACTTTCACTGAAAGTCTTAATTCATGGACAACATATAAACGTCACAACAACAACTCCTTTTTGAGGTTGGCTGATGACAGATCCAAGTGGAGAGCCATGATCGCCAATGTCTATTCCAAACAGAGCAACTGATGATGATTACCATAGACCATTTCACTAAACTCCATGACAACTTACAACAATTTCGACTCCAGTTGCCCACCCCCTTTTCCCTCCTACATTGTCACTTGAATCACAATCACAACTTTGTTGGTGGTTTCAAGCAAATCGAAAGTATTTTCCAAGTCCAGCATGACAAGGCTGTAAATCATGGTTGTTCTGTACTGAAATTTCTCCAGAATGTGCAAGGTAAACTATACAATCCATGCCCACCCACTGGTTTCTTGCTCCTCCTGCCAATACGCGCTACAACGACACTTGTAGTAATTTGTGCTGTGGCTTACTGCCATGACTGTAGCTGAGGGGGGAAAATGCCAAATCTAATGGCCAGGAACTGGGACGGGCTTGGCGCTTCCTGGGCTTTATTCCAAAATAACATAATGTCCTCAGTGTGCAAAGGTAGTGGCCATCTTTTCCTCTCTACCAAAATTGTGTTAGATCTTTGTTAATGATCTCTCTTAACAATCTATTTTAAAGATATTTTAAAGCCTTTTGTGACCCCAGAGCTAAAGAGCTCCTCCCGAAATGCTACTTAATTAACAGCCTAACAGCCTTAATACAGTATTCTTTCAGATTTCCTTTTTGTTTTCCTTATGTTTTTTGGTTTAAAGGATAGGGGGCAGGGTTAGGGATTCGGTAAAATTTGGGATTGAGGATAAGGACGGGGTTGGGGATAGTACGTGCCCCTAGCGCAAAACGCTTGGGGTGCCTACATACTTATAACACAAGCTATAGTAAAAAAGAATTTTTCCTATGTCATCTGTCTGTCTACGAAAACAATCGATATTGCGTTAAAAAACATACGGTTGGCTAATTTCTTTAATATCTCTGGCTTGCCTGGATGAATCCGGGCCAAAGTTTTCATGGCTTCCTGTTTCGATTTGTCTTAACTGGGACTTATTTTTTGGCATTCATGGAGATTGAAATAAATAATTTTACTTCATAAAATTTTATCTAAAAAAACTTGCCTGACACCAAATGGTGAACATAGAGGTAGTTTACAGTACCAGCAAAAGTGCACTGCTGACATGCAGTTTTCATAACAGCAAAGGTGAATGTTTTGAATAAAATGCATTGCATTGTGTTATGCCGAGGGGTGTTATGCCGAATAAGAGTGAACCAAAGAATTGTTTATGATTAGTTTTGCTGCACTGATAATAGTATTATGTCTCAAGGCTGGTAGCTAGCTTGTTACACATATATCCGTGTGCGGATAGATATTGTACTTGGTACAAACCAAACATGACTGGACACTTCATATTTGATTTCGTCCAGGCCTCTGATTTTCATATTCTGTGTAACAAAACCCCGGTAATCACTGTCATCAGGTTTTGTTGTTTTTCTTTCTTTTGTTGGTCAGAACTGTTAACTATTCTCACAAAGTCCAAGACAACCCGTTTTCCACTAAGCTCCCGGTATTTACATCTTGCCACAACAAGATCTGACCTCTCTTTTAGGAATAATCTTCCAATTTTTGTGGAGTGGAACCCCAAGTCTTCAGGGCCGAATAAAAAGTTCTTCCCTTGAAGCTGATACTATACTGTGTGTCAAAACTATGTCTCAGTAAATTTAAAGTAGAGATAAACTTTCCCTTCAAACAGTTTGATTATGCTTCTTTCAAAGACAAAGGTGCCAAGACTGGCTTTCGGCCTTTTCTTCTGTCCTTATTAATATCTGGCAGCACAGTGTTTTTTAAACCCAAGCACGCACAGGTGCTTTTCAAGGGTAAGATCTAGTTCAAAGAAATTTGAAAGCTTTGTTTTTGAGCTTCGCATGCATGATAACATTATTAAGCACTCTCAAGGCAATTTTCTTTACTTCAGAATCATACTGTCGGGACATAGTGACAGACTGGTACTGTTTCAAACGTGTCTATTTTTCTAGAACTGGTTCACGCTTTCTCACATTGGCTGAGCTGACATGCAACCTCAAGACTGAAAATTTGTTTACTTTGTTCAAAATAAACGTTTTTAAGATATGCAAAGATAGGTAAAGTCACCAAATTCAGTGATGTTCCCGTTATTTACTGTGCACAGTCGCGGCAAGTGGTGTGATTTGTAATTCACCAGCAGCGAAAAAGGGACCATTGCATTTATCTGAAATGTTTCAATTTGCTCTTACGCAGACATGACGTAATAAAATCGACATTTCTGTGCACGCGGTAAAAACTCTGCTCTTTGCCTCACTGTTTTCTGTGTTTGTTTTTTTTTTATTATGTTTATGAAGTAAACTTTTTTCACTTTTCACAAGTGAAAAGCTCCCAGATAGGACAAATTGAAACAGGAGGCTATGCAAAATTTGGCTTGGATTCATCAAGGCAGGGAGGAGATATTAAAGAAATTGACCAATCGTATGTTTTTTAACGCACTATAGTTGCGAAAAGAATGTGCATAATAAAAACGAAACTGAAAATAAAGTAAGGCGCTGTAGGCGACAGTTCTCGCAAAATTGTAAGTAACACGAAGGGTTGTTTCCCTTCAACCTGAGGAATTTTTAAAATTATTATCTTCACTATTTGATTCGTTGTAAAAAATTGAAAAACTGTAATGTTTTAAAATAGCGCGTGGCGTCATTTTCCCGAGAAAGATAATGATGCTGAGATCGGGAAAACATAAAAAACAATCGATTGATAGTATTGGAAAAACTCTTATGGGCCTGTAGCTTGGTTTCATTATGCATCTGTCTGTCTGTCTAGCCATCTATCTGTCTATCTGCCTGTCTGTCTGTCCGTCCGTCTGTCTATCTGTCTGTCCATCCATGCATCCACCTTCTGTCTGTCTGTCTGTCTGTCTTTCATAATATTCAGCTTAATTCTGTCTTATATCTCGGAATATTTGAACCGCAGACTATGACAGTTTACTAATCCCCCCCCCCCCCCCAAAGGACGTTGACAGCTTACCTGTTGCATGTAGACATCTGTGTCACGACTTTCTCACGATGTGGCAATGCCGTGTCATGGCCCGGTATCATGCCGTTCTCTGCCATGATCGTGCAACACTGGGATCAGGAGCCAAGCCTTGAAATATACAGGTCCAGCACAAACATCTCATAAGTAAATTTGTCAGTAAATTTTCTCTTTTTTTTTCTTTCAAACAAGGACCCAGCTGCGCAGCAAGATTAAAAAAACATTCATTGTGACTAAAATCTCTCTCTCTCTCTCTCTCTGAGTGTCTCCCTCCCTATTCTCTCTCTCTCTCTCTCTCTCTCTTTCTCTCTCTCTCTGTCTCTGTATTTCTTATTTTCAAGTAAACCACATGTTTGCACTATAATTTCTCATATTGTATAATGCTAGCTGAGGTATCCAGGGTTGCCCAGGGTTACCTATTCCTTCCCATTCCCTTCCTTATCTCCGCCCATCTTTGTTTGTTTCTTCAATAATCTCCCAAGGAACGGACTACTGCCATGATCTCGCACTAATTCTGATTCACTTTCTTATGAAGCCCATGCGTGCTACAGATAATACAGCATTTTATTAGGGATGAAGCATAGGGCTTAAAATAGTTCTTAAATTGGTTAAAGACCTAATAAAATTTTTAAAGCAAAAGAAAATTTTCCGGTGCCCTACGGATTGTGAGGCCATCAGCTGTAACTTACTTACAGCTTTACCTAAACCTGGGACTTGATTGGTACCAAAGAAACTATACCATGTTTTACTGCAATAAGCCTCAATTAGATAGATAGATAGATAGATAAGAATTAAATTATTATCCCAAATGGGAAATTCTCTTTCACGGAGCGTTTAAGAGCGCATATATGGTGCACACATCGTAAGCAACATTAAATAAACATGCATCATGACTAAATAAACTCAATAACATTAACAAGCATACATGAAGTGACATGGTAAAGGAACCTTAGTGAAATATGGCACACAAAGTGTCTTGTTGAGGCGAACTGCGGAGGGCAAAAGTGAAAGTGATCTTCTGTATTGTGAGTGTGTGTCACAAAGCGCAGGTACAGGCAATGATACTGTAAATGCGGTTTGCAACCTTGGGATGTTTCGGCCTATGAGGGACTACAACACACCAATGGAAACAAGTTAGTGCTTTACTAACTTACAATAAATTTATTGGGACACGTGGGATGGGGGCTTAATTAATGTTAGTAAAATAGTCTAAATAACGTGACAGAAAGGATGGACAAATATTTCATACAGATATAATGACAATGATCCAAAGATAATACGTGTAACAACAACTAAGCTAATTACCCTGAAAGAAAAGGTTTCTGATTAATGCCATGAAATAACAATCATCTGTGCGTGCAAGGATAAGAAAACGGATTATTGTATACTACACTGAAACACAAATAAAAAGATAGATGTATATCTCATCGGCTCTGCACTTAATGAAAGTTCCACTCAGATTATATACACACTCTTCCAATAATTACTCTAACTAAAATGTTACTAAAACGTGTCCTATATTCTGAATCTGTAATCCTGACAATGGCGGTCCTAAACCGAAGAATGTCTGGTCTCTTCAGAAGCTAGAATCCCCGAAGACAATGTTCTCTTAAATAGACCACAGGTTACACTGTCAATACACAAAATGTCCTGGTCACAGCTACAGGATACACTCTATTTCAACTGTCCTTACTACATGTAAAAAGCACTGTCCACATCCACAAAATATTTACTATATAACTGATTGTCCTGTACAGGATGCCGGTAGAGGCTCTGGTCACAGTCACAGGATACACAAAATAATGAAATGTCCTAACAATATGCACAGGATACTTTACTGGTAAAACAGGTGGTTACTTTATGGTCTTGGGCCTCTAGCCTTCCCGCTGTTCTGCACAATTCACAGACACGACGGGTACAATGCACTACACGTGGACAGAAGCCTGCCTGGTCACGCTGAGACTTACAGGTCTAACACTGCCACAAGAAGCGAGTGTAACACTGGAAATTAATGAGTTCCTTAAGAACTTAAGATATGTGCAACATATGCACCGCGCTGCAAGAACTAACTTTAAACTTGGACTCACACGCCGCTCTAACCGAGCTTATTTCATGCTTTGACAAAGCAAGAAATATAACAATCCACTATGACTAAGTTCGACGTGAACTTGAAAGCCATAAACGCGCTCTACACGAGCTAACTTTTAACACAGCCTCATAGGTACTGTGAAAATACGTCTGAGTCTTACAATAAGAACTATAGACCTGGCACACTGCTTCACACGAGCAGGACCTCGCAGTGAGTCTATCGCAAGCGGACTGACGACTCCAGATTTGCTCTGAAATATATACAGAATCTCAAAATTACAGAAAATTACAGAGGAGAAAACTGGGAGGTTCTACCTAGCTCAAATTCGTGAGCCATAAAAACGTGCACAAAGATTCCACCTAGGCCAGACTCGGACGCCCGTGGACGGGTCAGAGATAATTGCTCTACCGCAGGTAGCCTGAGACATAAATTCAAACAATAGAACAGGAAGGTGGACCGATCGAACGGGCAGGGGGACGGTCATTGGGCGGCATTTCGTTACAGTGTGTGTGTATGCGTGTGTGTATGTGTGTGTGTGTGTGTGTTTGTGTGTGTATTTTACTGGGTGCGTTCTTTTTTTTTATATTTTAGAGTTTCTTATGGTGCAAATCATTTCCTTGCGTCGTTTCTCCTGTTCTACCCCCTTCTCTGTCGTTGAAATGTAAAACATTTTCCTTTAATGCCTCAAAATTTAAAAAAAAAAAAAACTTGGTCCCTACACCTCATCATTTTAACCCCTTCCTGGTCCTCTTCTGATTTTCCTACAACCTATATTCGTTCCTCTTTCTCCCCACTGGGCCGGCGTTGTGACCCAAAAGTTAAAACCCTTTAACTTGTGTGTTAGCGCCCCCATGATCAAATCTTCTCTCCAAGCGGGATCTAATCTAACTTTTTTCTTACAGAGTTCTTAAGGCATCTGGCTGTTGGTGATCTGACGTGGCCCAAGCCTTTTAACTGAAATAGCATTATTTTGTTGATGCAGGATGTGGAACTATGGTAAAACCAAATCCCCATTGCAAGTAACAGGTTGTTCTCTACCCACGGCAACATAGCTTCCTGCTCTATAAACAGTAAAACATTTAAAAAATATATCCTGTTTCATTGCCTACGCACTAGTGACACGAATATCAGTTTTCAACTTCCTTGATCATGATCGTTCACGATCATGTGTCATGATAATGTCACTTGCGTGACACCGATGACTGGTAGGCATGGCAAAATGCAGGATGAAACTAAAGCAGTAAGAGGTCTGCAGGGATCCCATTGTAAGTAAAGAATGGTATCTAAAATCAAACAAGGAAGTGCCGGGGACCTCGCCAACAGCTTATTCAACTTATCAACATGACTTAGGCCCATCCATATGTGGTGTGTCTAATTAATTATGTTGCCTTTACTGAGAGGTCAGTGTGATTAATGGCGCAAAGGGGAAAAACTGTCTCCCTCCGTGGCCGCTGCCCTGCACAGATAAAGTAAGGACCTCGCCAACTAACCCTTGATTGATTTAATAGTATCTCTGTTATTATGCAGTGATCACCGACTTCAAACTGCAATAAGTGTTACAGTTTCGTTAAGATGTCATGTCAGCCCAGAAACGGTTTTATTTCACTAAGAAACCACCTTTTCATCCCCACTGAACACAGTTGGCCAGGGAAAGATTCAGCCCATTTCAGTTTCACCACCAGGGCTAGACAATGTTATGCTTGTCGCCAAGACATAAAAGCCTCTCAGATTTACAGCTAGCCTCATGTCTGCCGTTTGAAAACTAACACTCTTTGTGCTCTCGGCAGTGGCGGACCTATTATTTTTGTGACCCTGAAGCTTGAACTGTTATGGGGCCCCTTCGCAACCGGCAACGATAGGGCAACATCCAAAATTCACTGAGTAAAAGAAGTTTGTTCATGGCCCCTCCAGGGATTAGGGGCCCTGAAACTTAACTGACTCACTGCCGCAAGCCGCTCTGAGCGGTCCATCCAAAAAACCCTATTCCAAATGGTACTTGAAAATTACACTGTGAACTATTTTTTTGTTTGATAATCAGTAATTTGGAATTTTACCATATTTCTTTAAACTCCTTAACAGCCATATTACTGATCACCATCTTTCAAAGAGGACAATATGAAAACACAGTCATGTTTTCTGAAGAAACTAGCTGGAAGTGAGTCAGTCAAGCTTCATTTTATAGTGGATCCGCCACTAGCTACCTGTCCTGCGCTCATTTCTGGGAAAATCAAGTGCCTGCTGAATCCAGATAATGCTTGGTCCTGACTCGCCCACCTGCATGCACTGAGACTGCAAGTATTGGGTCTAAGAACGAAAATCTGTGTCAGGTGCCCCCAGTAGACGCAACGGACAGACACTGAATTGGATGATTGTGAATGCTTTTTTTTATGCGTTATCTGTGTCGCTGTACTGTTTCCTCTTCCAAAGACTATATTCATACCTGAGCAATTTTGGGGCGCTATAGAATACCAACAACAACCATTAAAATATTTCCCAGCCTTAGATACGATTTCCTCTTCGAGCCATGGCGAGTGACAACGTTTTGGTCCAAAATGACTGAAAAATTTAAGGGGTGGAAGAAGAGAGAGAATGACGTGATCCAAACGTTAACCGTTGTCAGTGAATATCATTGTTTAGAATGGTACCGCTGAAAGATAAATGAAAGCTGCAACTTCCCTAAAGCCGCTTAAAATCTTAATATCATTATAATATAGTCCATTAAATCGGATTAACCATTCTAGAATTTTAGTTCTTGTCCTGAATAATTTTATACCAGATTATCTGGCTGCAATCTTTTTCGGCTGAAAGTTATCAACCATCACTGGGCTTGATAATATTGTTCATTTTCATATTCCTGCTCTGAAAAGTAGTGAAAAAGTAAATAAATTTGGGTCGTCCCCCCTCCTTTTTTTTCTATAATGTTGCATGTGTTCTGTACAATTCACTCTATTAACCCTCCAAAAAAAAAAATAAAGACCTTAACTTTAAACAACATAAAAAAAAGAAGATGAAAAATCTGGATTCTGAATTAAATATATCTAAAAAAAAAAAGAACCAGACAACTAGGAATCAGTTCTGAAGTTTTTTTCCCTTCCGCATAATATAATATATTTACATGCTCTAACGAATGGGCTACATAATATTAGCTAGTCAACAGAGCTAGTTCATCCAACCGCAAGGTACATTTTTACACCTCTTTCTCTTCTATAAAAAAATCAAAAACTGTTTTATTAGACAATTGTCCCACCCCTACTCAGCCCCGGTCAAGAGAACTTCTCGCGTGTCAGTTCGTTTAATCAGGAAATCATTTAGTTGAGATATCCCTCTCTCTCATAGTCATAGCTCCAAAATCACACGATCGAAAAACTTACAACAGTTATGTCATACTAACCTCTGCGTCAGACCGTGAGATTCAAACTGCACTGGAATCAGACATTTATACCAACCAAGTTAGCGGAACTTCCTGTCAACGTGACACTATTTTCTAGGAAATGGTTTGGGTATTAATTGCATGGCTTCAGCCATTTATCCTCATGTTACTTCTTAAATCTAAATGTAGTGTTGAACAGAGAACGGGAATGAAATAAAGTAAGTGCGACTGTTTGTTACATTTTCTACTTGCCCGTGACAAAAACAGTGTAAATACATACGATACAAAAATCAATACTACAACATTACTTAACACGCGCAACCAGTAAAAGATACATAATATGACGCCTTATAAATTCTATAAATACTTGTTAATCAATCTGGCTTACAACATTATAAAGTCAAAATTGTCTACCGGTTCAGAAGAGTTCTCCAAATCAAAAACTGCGTTGGAGGGAATTTGCTGTAACAAACATGGAGTACTATAACTTCTTAGATTGTCAATTGCTATAAATAGACTAGTTAGGCCTACTACTGATGAAAACCGTAAGGGTCAAGCTTCGCATGTCCTCTTCCCTCAAGATCGTGATTTTTTCCTGTGACAGCGATTACATTGTCATCTCTGAATAATTTACTTTTGTTGTCGTTTAATAAGGTTTCCCAATAATCAGTAAGAACGATAAATTACTTTGAACAATTTAATTCAACTACAATTCCGGTATCTTTCCTTCCACACTATTTTCCTAATCATAATATTATATGCAAAACGGATTTTCCCGAAAAAACACGCAACATCCGCCACATTTAAAAAAAATTATACTGTGTCTTGGGTATTGCCCTAAGGGCACCTAGGTATTGCCCGATATCCAGAAACGTTACCAGAAAAAAGGGGCAGTTTCTTGTCTCGTGTAATCTTCATTTTTAGTACCCTCATTTCGGGCATGAAATATTAGGCCCTATTTTTATGTTAAACGTGGTTTGATAAAACGTGCAAGACGTGGTTTGATAAAACAACGAATAAGTTCTTTTGGTAATAATATTTGTGTTTTATTTATTCATATTTTTAAAAGTTGAAAATTGTAATGTCCGCCCCAGCGTTCCGTCATGTTTCAAAGCTACTTCTTTCGTCCATATAGCCTACACGTACGGCAGTTTTAATTTCAAAACTGTGGCAACGTTTGTATTAGATTGCACATCATCCTTAATGAAGAAGCGGCAAAATAAAATTATTTCCGTCCTTGAATTTAAAATATGATAAAGAAAATAAAATGTCTCTTAATATTGTCACTGGTGCTGCCATAACATCTTTTGCTTCGCATACGGAGCAGAGGTTGGCCTAGGTGTTTTTAAACGGTGCAGTAAAATTGAGCTCCATAGCGTGCAAACGCTCTTTCTCCATTGGAAAAAACGGTCAAGCCGCCACTTTACCTCACTGATATACTTTTAGCTCCATGCTATCTGCACCCCGACTGCACCCAATAAATGCAACATAGCGCAGTTCACGTATTGTGCATTCAGACAAAGCGCCTTGTGAAATATCGATGTTGGCTTGCCTGACACTTTTTCCCAGGAAATATCATTTTGGCGGCAGGCCGGGGCAGGTTGTACGTCAAAATTAGGTCACACGCACAAATAACACGTTATGAAGGTCACACATTTCCATACGTGCAGCAGGCAGCATTACAGCTTTCCGAAAAAATACTGGTGACATAAGCTGGCTCATGCACTCTCTTACGATAAAGATCTACAAGTGGGCCAAGTTTGTGTTTACTGGCTGTTGCAACAACACTGTCAAGCACTTAATCTATGATGGGACTGGGTGAAAAAATGAGTCTCGTGCCTGGTGTGGAGTTATTATTAAAGAAATACAAGAGAACGGTGAAAAACAACCCTGTGTAGGCTAATTTGTAGTTAGAATTAAATAGAGATTTAATCAAAAGCAATTTTGATAATTGATTAAATTCATTAAAGCCCATTATGATACATTTATAATGCCTTTCTGTGGGCTGTATTAATTTCAGGGAAATCGTCTGTGGATCCTCTGTTCCAAAAGCCACATTAATTTGTTGAAAACAGCCATCACTTAAGTTTTATTTATCACTGCCAGTTCCTTCCCCCCTCCCCTCGCTCTCCCGAAGTCTATCATTTTCTCGAGAAATGTTACATAATACACTTGAATGTATGGGGCAGAAAACTATCTTGTTTTGAGGAAACTATTAACAAACTATGAGTTCACAAAACTAAACGGTTTGGTTTAAAGAGGTAAAGATCATTTTCGAATTTTACGAATCTAAAACTGCACACATTAATGTGTAGGGTAACCGTAGTATTGTACCATTATTTAATGTGAACAATACATATATTATTACGTTAATCACACCTTCAACAATTTGCACCTTTACTGTATTGTGAACCGTAATCTTGTTCACCGCAACTTCACCATTTTGTACCTGTTGTCTAATGTGAACCATAAGCTTGTTCATGCCTTCAGTATTTCGCGCCTTTATTCTAATGTGAACCACAATCATTCTTGTAAACTGCGTCCTCAACATTTTACATCTGTAACCATACGCGTGAACAACCCCTTCAAAATTTTGCACTTTTATTCTGGGGTGAAAAATAGAGCCACACCACTCCTATATTCATGGACACATAATGGTCGGTCGGCTATCGGAACCTCGTTGAAACTAGCCTCTCTGGCTGTTTTTAAAGTACATGTACTGTAGTAAAGCTGTCGCTGAGCAATGAACACAATTCAGTATTTTCTCTATTTGGCTTTGTAATTGGACTGTGGCTCAAAGGCTAGTTTTAACGAGATTCCAACAGCCCACTGACGATCAGATCCTAAGTACACATTTACTTTTTGGTGAATATTTTATTACTTTAGATTACTGAGCATTGCTGATATCTCATCTATGATTTTTAAAATGTTTTCAAAGGTCTAAGATCTGCCAAAAAACATTCTGCAAACTCTCTTTCTCTCTATCCCACAGTCTTGTGGACTGTTTGGGGCGCCACAGGTGATCTGGCAACCAGCATCCTCCAATCTTCTCGGTTTTCTGACCTCCTGATTGTATCGCTCAACCTCAAGCCCGTCTATTCTGGGATATTGTCCTCCCATCTCTTCCAATGTCTGCCTCTCCTTCTCCCTCCTCGCACGGTGCCCTGCACACTAGATTTAGGTAAATAAAAAAAGAGGTCTTTGAAGCTCTACAGGATTTAGTAACGACACTAGGGCCATGTCAATATCATTATGGGCCCATGGGCAAAGCAATAGGGTTTTCTGCCCTGTTTCAAAAACCAGTGTGAATTTGCATGCACTGGTCCTTTAAAGCTTTGGGGTCCCTGGGCAAGTGCCCAGAGTGCCCATGCACTAAGACAGCTCCGAACCATACTGAAGAACCCATTTCTGTATCACATGTATGAATATAGTTTAAAATGATACATCTTCCATGGCTCTCCAACTGCCTGTGGTTGTATACACCACCAATTTTCAAACAATTCAGTACATTGACAGGCTGTGACCACAGTACTGAAGTATATGACTCAGAAGAAGAGATAAGAATAAAAAAATCCATTTCCCATAATCAGGTCACAGCTTGCATACTCTGACATTTATGCAGGACAAACATCCAAACCCACACAAACAAATAAAAAAATTGTCTGCATAACATTTTTATTCCTCTTGTAAAGGTCCAACATTACTTTATGTACACTACATAAACATCACAATATTTTTATGGTTATCAATTGAACAATCCGTCAGCTTGGAAGGGTCAGTGATGCTGCACATTCATAATAGCCATCCTCTCCTGTTGAATAGCGTTGGGATAAATGTATACTGGTGACATGCTGAGTTCCAAAACCAAAGTCCTTGTATTTCTGAAATGAAAGATAATGAGATTACGTTTTGGCTCCACTATGATTCTTTAGAATATTGTTAGAGGCGCATGGTAGTTTACATTATAAGCCACTGCTGAACAGCGAACTCAACTCAGAATTTTCTCAATTTGGCTTTGTAATTACGTGCCTCTAACAACATTTGATTCTTTAACTTTCCCAGCAATATGAAAATCGGTTATCCCTGGATTGATAGGCCTGATGCAATCCTGCAACTTAAGCACTAAAAATAGAAGACTATATCACAAACCAAGATATTGTGGGCTTATCAATTAGGCCCCGACCAAGAGATAACACAAATTCATGGCCTTATCATTGGCAGACAAGGGAGATGCGATTACAATATCATGGGCTTAGCAACTGGGGCCTGGGAAGACAGGGCCATGATATTGTGGTCTTGTCTATAGTGCACCAGGAGGAAAAACCACATTGTCGTCGCCCAAAACACTGCGAGGGTAAAAGTAATATGTACATACAACATAAAACTTATACTGCACATAATGGACAGTGCCTACCAAAACACATATTGTCAGTCGGACCTCATTAAACCTAAAATCAAACATTGTTATCAGAGGACCGTAGACTTATAACAAAGTCAAATAGAAAAACTACTGAGTTGTGTTCACTCTCCACCATGGCTTTCTATGTAAAATACACACTGTATGTACTTCGGTCCACTACCTACAGTCTTTGAGTTTGGTTTTAATGAGGTTCCAACAACTGACCAATGCATAATGATATTTGATCAACATTCCACATAGAAAGAAGAGAAGCAAAGGATTGTAGTAATAATTTATACTCTTTTGATAACATCCACTGTAAACTACAACAGTGATATACAGTGAGCACCGTGATCACCAAAGACTACTTACACACAAAAGTGCTCACGGAAGCAAGTTCTAAAATATCACTTAAAAGCATCTTGTTCTTTTTAACTTGGTAATTCAGCAATGAACTCACTTTCACTGAAGTTTCTAAATGTGTTGTTTTTATTATCAGTTTTAAATAAGTTCAAGTTTATTGTAGGCAAAATATACAGAAGAATCATGCAAACAAGCTTTGAAAAGACATTTTAAAAAAGAAAAAAAGAACAGAATGCACTCGATCATTCACTCTCACCACTGCTTGTTGCCCAGTACAATTTATGCATTTACTTACAATAATGTACAATAAAATATAACTTCATTCATAGTCTAAATATAACTTCATTCGTAATCTAACTAGATGAGGTTCCCGGCCTTACCCTATAAATCTGTGCTCCCATCCTTCTCTCTCTTTCCCCCTCACTCTTACAATCTACATTCTTGCTACAAATGTCATAAGTGCCAAAGCGCTACACACTCGTTTTTAGATGAGGAATTGTACACCAAATTAAATTGTATAGTCTCCCATAATTATGGTGGGCTTGTCAAAGTGAACTTTAAAAAAAAAAGACATACTGCACAACTTTAAGCATTAGATTACTAACAATAAAATTCAATTTTGAAGACCTCATTATTTATAAATAACTCCAAAATAATTCAGTAACTCTGAAATCACCTACACTTTATGATCTGCCACTTAAAATCAACCTTTTCCAGTTTTCTGATCTCTGATATTCTACAAATAAAATTATTGGTGGTGATATTGAGAAATGAAGGGTATTTTTAAGAAGACAAAGATCATGAGGCATTCTTGGTGATGCTGCAATTTGGTTCTGTACTTTGTCTGTCCGGCTCAGTTTTCCACATTAGGTTTCAATTCAAAATGCTGAATTTACTTGTATTCTTTCTGGGTTTTTTTTCATTTGTTCTGTGCTCTGTCTGTCTAGTGCAGTTTTCCATGTTATCAATACAAAATGCTGAACATATTTCCATTCTCTATGTCTTTTTCATTTCCTCATTTTGTCATGGAAAATGTAACTGCCAAATTCACAGACATGACTGGGGAAAATGAAATTAAAAATGCTTCTCTGTGGTTTAATTGCGCAAGTCTGCCCACCTTGAGGACGCGACTGGCATCAAAGGACTCTCGAGGTTTGTTGCCTTGTTTGGAATCTTTCTCCACTTTTGGCACTGAGGTTCCAGAAGGGTCTTTGCGCATCAGAGTGTTCATCACAGTGACATGAAGTTTGACTCTCTCATGCTCTCGTTGCATCAACCCAGCCATAGCAAATCTGTCTACAAGTCTGTCGACAAGGATCTGTAACCTGCCAATGGAGTTTGAAAATGGCTATGTTGTTTTTCTCCTTTACAGGTTTCATATTATAAAGGAAATAAGGTCTCCAATCATCCAATGTAGTCATGAAAGTTTTTTTATGTAAGGGTGTATGTGTGCATATTTTAAATTTTAAAAGGTCTTGAAGTTTCCTACATTTTCAATACTTTCATTGATTTCAAGCCACAACTGAATTGAATGGAAGAAAATGTTCCAACATTTTGAGCCAGAAAAAAAATGCATTTTCTTCAAGTAGAAATAAAAAGTATGACAGGAAATTTTGTTCTGCGCTTCAAGTTACACACTGGTGATCGAAACTTGACTTTAGAAACAATGACTGTGTATTCCCCAAGTCAGCAGGCCAACTAGAATAAAGAATAAGGGAGACTGGCATAACACAGGTTTTCATTCTCACAAGTTATTCATTGCAGTTTACCTGTAACTGCCAGTCCATACAATCTGGTCTATTTACAGGAAATCTCTCTCCATCCTGCCTAGACAGCAATATACTCATCCATCCCAAGATTTCCTAGGACAGAGTTTGTGTTTTAACCCCTTGAACTCATAACACCGAAATACAGGGGCGGGGATTCCTTGTCACTGTCCCAATATTTCGGGATTTTAACACCTGATTAATTTACTACATATACATGAAAATGAAAGCACCAACCGGATGTCTTTTCACATCCCACATCCTTAAGCACAGATTGCAAATGGCGGCACCCAGTAAGCGCATAGTTTTAACATTTGTAGACAATTTTTCTGCTATCAAAAAACATGACGTTTTTTCCTCCCGGGAGCCCGGGGGCAGAGGAATTTCAGGATCAGGAGGCCAGGGTTCAAATGGTCAAGTTTTCACACCTGCCCCATCCTCAAAATCTCTTCTTAAATTATATGAGCCCATCTATCCTTCAATTCATCAGTGTTACTTATTTACTAACAGACATTATGGAGGTCCCACTTTGCTATCAAACTCTGTTTCACTCAGTATCAAAGGCCATTCATCCACAACACACAATTTTACACTTGGAAAAAGAAATATGACACATAACTTTCGTTATTAAAATAAGAATTAGGTTAGATTAATAATATTTTATCATTTACATTGAACAAATAGGCAAGGAGATTGCATCATAACCTGGAAGTCAGTAACAGGTTGGTTGCATGAACTCTTGGTTGGATTTTCCATTTGTCTTTGAACATTGTTTTATTATCCAAGCAAATCATTCTCTCTGTCTGCCTAACCCCGACTCTGTTCCTGAACAACCAGCGTCCCAGTTCAATAATACATGTAAATAAATTTATAACTTGGTCTCTATCAAAACTGATAATTTTGAAATGATGCATTTTAAATTCACAGAAAAAAGTTTCTGCTTACTGCTATTTTAAATTCACAATTGGCCACAATACATGTAAGATAAAACAGTAGGGTGACTTTAAAAATCTTGTTGGGAAAATTTCAACTAACCCAGAATCCATGGGTGAGGGTAGCGTACAGAAAATCAGTAACTACAAAAAAATAACATGACACCAATGTTCTTGTCTGAAAATTTCAACTATTGAACACACTTTCAAACAAAAATTACATTTTCAGAGATGAGGACACCCACTTAGTTCTACTCAATTATTCACTGAAACATGTAAAAGAGGGAATTTGAAGATGAAAAAGCATTTTTCCCACTCTCTTAACCATCTACAAATACTATAAGTTACAAAAAACACCAGCACTGACCTGTCACAAGCTTCTCCAGGATCCACTTTGGCATACAGAACATCAACAGCTCCGGGGTCATCATTCATGTATTCCAAACCTTTGACAGACACATCTAATCTTTCTCCTCTAAGAATTGGGCTGAAAGGAAGTAAAAAAAACTTCAGTTACTGTTATTCATCCAGTACTGTCAGGGTATTCCAATTTACATAGGACTGATAAAATTTCAGTATTTTTCCCTTAACCAAAGTCTAGTATACATCACCCTCAGGTAATTGAGAAACTTTTTTTTATCCCACGTTTCACACAGAAATGCTTCACTTTGTGTTTCAATAGCATCCAGCGGCATTCAGGACATCAAAACAAATTTCCCCAAAAATTCCTTGTTCTTGATCGGCCTCGTCCACCCACTGAAGGCTATAGCCCTCCTCCAATGATCCCCATTCTTCTATGTTTTTTCCCCCCGTCTTGTCCGCGCCTGTCCATCTGTCTGTACAGTATCATGTCTCGGGGTGTATTCTTGTTCTCTTTCCTTTTCTAGGCCTCCATTAAGTGCAATGCTTTGTCCAGCTGTTGCCTTCATTCTTCTAACATGGCCAGCCCATTTCCATTTTTGTCATGGTATAAATTACACAATGTCTGTAATTGACAAAATACAAAAACCACAGAAAAACTGTGGGGTCGCAGCAAGGCTATAGACAGTCAAAATTTTTATCTGTTGTTGTTTTTGCATTTTTTCCTTGAAAGAAAGCTGATGCCGAAATATTTTCCATTTTCTGTCTTCTTTTTTATTTTTCGTTTCATTGTATTGTTTGGGTATTATTTCTTCCGCGAGGCTTTGCTACATACAATTTTTTCTTTTTGCCAATTTTTGACAATGTCTGTAACCTGGGTCTGGCTCCAAATATCAGTGTGAGGGATTTTATTTTGAAACTTTATTTTGAGAACCTTTCCTTTATTCTTCACAAATCTGTAAACTGAGGACCAAACTGACTTAGCCTGTCTTCACATTGGCATGTGGTTCTGCTGTATTTCATCCTTTTTACATACAAGTGCTTCTTAAAAAACATTTTAATACTAAAAGAAATTAAATCATAAATGGCAGATAAGTTTGCTTATTTGTCAAACCAAAGTGATAAACCACCACTTTCAAGGACTACTGGCTGTTTTGCAAACTTTTTCCTCACAGTTCTTGCACGTAGATATAATAGTGTTTACAATACTAGAGAATACCACTTGAGAAACTTTAGCGCACACAACAAGCTCCATTTTCACAGAATGCATACAAAAAGGCCATACAGCTTGCGTTTCTCACACAAAGGTTTCTATGTTGTCAAATAAAGACAAATTGTCAAAGTCATTGCACATGCCTTAAGTAATTTGACATTTAACACACCAAGGATTGATGTGTTAGTCATGTAATTTAGTCCTACAGACATTAAAGCAAATATGCTTAGTGGGTTTGGTAACAGCGAACATCACATGACCTAATACTATACAGAGAAATAGTGTGAAACAATGGCAATACGTTAAGCGCCTTTGAGGACAACCATGGTATTAATGCCAAGAGATCCATTTGTGTCATACAGGCAATGATGATAAAAATGTAATGTAGATGTTTTTCTTACTCAAACAACTCTTCCTGGCAAGTTTGCAACAGAGATCTGGCTTTTTCTATCTCTTTATCATTCAGTAACACAAGAGTTCCAATGGTCAAATGCAATTTTTTAGCATTTTGGAAAAGACTAGCATCCAGTCCTCTATCCTGCAAAAAACAATGAAAATCTGCATAAATACCTCATTTATGTTCACAATGTTATTTCTAAATTCCCCTTTCTCAAAGCTGAACATTAATGTTTTTGGCAGGGAGCTTCAAAATTCAATTTTCAGTCTTGGTGGAATATTATTACACCATTCATAGGCTTGAAGATACACTAAGAAATAACACTTGGTTTCTGTATGCAACATCTAATACATATAAAGACTTTCAGTCGTTCTAAATAATTCAAAAGATATTTAATCAAAATGGATCAAACTTAAAGATCTATTATGTTACCATTCTCTGAGACTTGTGCAATAAGCTTCATGGATGTAATTCGTTACTTCAGTGATTAAAATATAAAATGCAACGCAAACTGGCATACTGATTTCCCTTCACATCACTGACGTGTCAAAAACTATCTGAGTTTTGTTTTTCTAGGACAGGGGTCGATTTTGCATTTCATTAAAATTTAAATGCCAACAAACTGGGAGAAAATGTTCTAAATTAAGCTTGACCAGTAAACATGCTTAACAGTATAATGCTGGCACTCTCATGGAACCACCCAAACTAAGGCAAGGACCTAAACTTAAAGGAGATAAAAAAACAAATAACACTTGCCTTGAAATTATTCCTTAAACATTTTTATGTTTTTATATGAACATTTCGAGGGTTTTCAACCAGGATGTGTGATTTCCAATTTTATGCACTGCTCTTAAATGTCTGTAGATATCCAAGACACAAAGTGTGTGACTTTATTTCATAACTCAATAAAACTATTCATGTGACCGTTTTAAAGCTTTCATATAATTATATGATTTTCCATTAAAATTATAAAATTTCAAACTGATTTTTCTCAATTTGACCATTTTGGGCATAAAACATTCTGCTTGCAAACCCTCGATTTGAAATAATGTAATGCCCCTCAATCAATAGACAAAGGGGTCCATAAAATATTTGGCAAAAAAGGGTTAGAATCTGGAGTTGTGTCAATACACTTGTGTAGTTTCAGAATAGGACAAGCCATAAAATAAATAAGAAAAATTTGAATCCATTCTTGATGCTCCACATTTTGATCTTGTCATAACAACCATGGGCAGACAGTTTGTGTTTTTCACACAAAAGTTCCTACTCTGTCAGATATAAAAGTCAAACTATCACAATCACGGCACACATATTTAGCTCTTCGCGTGCCATGATTTATTCCAGGTTTGCCGATACAGGAAGAAAACAGTTGGGGAGATGGATGAAGACTAACTAACAGCAACATTTATTTGTAGAAAGTCGACTTTCCTTCTTCCCCAATACAAAATAGCCTAGCATTCTTTTGCTCCGATACATCGATGATTGGCACCAACATGACCAGTGGAAGAACAGATGTATCGGTGATTGGCACACAAAGAGTTAATTAACTGAAGACCCCACTGTTAAAAGTACATTAAGTCACATTTTCTGAAATTTGAAACTGTTCAGATGGCAATGTCTTTTATGGATTCCTGAGACCATTGCCTGAATATTAGAAACAAATACAGTAACTTACTATTCTTTCATTGCAATGTGGATTTCATTTCAATCAGATTTAGCATATGAAAAGTACTTAACATATAATGGCAATGCTGTATAATGATTGATTTTCTCAAAATGGAAAGTTTGTGCCCTAAGCACTTTCAACACTAGGGTCTTCAATTTGGATGTTTAAAATAACAACTTCAAGGATCAATGCAGTAGCCAGCAATAAACAGGGTCCAAAATGAGGTATAAACAGCAGACACTCACCCCATCACAATAGCAGAGAACCTCAAACTTGAAATCTTCAAAACCCATAACAATTTCATCCGAATTTATGGGTATCGACAAGAAATGGGTGAACTGGTGCTTTTTGCGTGCTGACTCCACCAGAAGGTCAATTCTAGTCTTTGCAGAGATGATGCCTTTTTTGTCATGTCCATTTATCACTGCAATACAAATATAACAGATTTATCATTCATAGACCAGAGATTACTACTGCGGGGAGATGGTGGTCTAGCGGCAAGGCCTCTGACACCAAAGCCACCAGGTTCGGTTCCTGGTTGGGGCAGGCATGTTGGACTTTCCTGTCCCTGATCTTATGGTAGATAGGATTGAGCACCTAGTCTTCACAGATAAGGTTGAAAAATTCAGATGGCCCATGTTCACGTCAAAGATACCTTGGCAGTTGGAAATCGAGAACAGAAGGCCTAACAAGGCCGGCTGCCCGGGCAAAATTGAAAATAAAAAAAATTTCGTGGCTCTGGGGGTGGGGGGGTTGTTTCATAATTCCAATATATTCTGATAAGATTTTTTGTGGACAAACTTATATTGTCATTATAAAACTACCCTAACTGCAGAAGACAAGAGCCATTGACACCTGTCCAAAATCAGAAAACTATACAATTCCTAATGTTGAACAAAATATAATAAAAAATACACAGAAAAGCTGCAGGGGCACAGCAAGGCTTGAAGCAAAGTCAAAATACGGTGAAAAGAAAATGTAGTATGTACCAAAGCTTCGCATACTACAGAAACAATACAATCAAATGCAATGGAAAAGGAAAGATAGGAACGACTTCCAGCCACCATACATTGATGGATGGGCTCCGCTCCGAAAATGAGCCAAGTGCGTGCATCTGTAAAACATTCTCTGATTTTTTCATCTGTTCAGTATTGTTATTTGTTGAATTTTATATCCTGTTACATATGTTTTCCTGAAGAAGATCAATTAAAAGCTCTTCCTCTACATTTTATTGTAAAATCGTTTCTGTATTACTTCTCAAGCCAGGCTTTGCTATGTACAACTTCATCTTTTTTGTCATATTTTGACAGTTCCTAATGTTGTATGTATGTCACCTCAGTTTATCTGCAAACTTACCTATCACTTCCTGCTTGTCCCCTTGTTTAGGTATGAATATCTGTGTGCGAGTCTCTACTTCCAGACGTTTTCGTGTCTCTCCCTTCTTGCCAATGATAAATTTGTAATAGGCATTGGGCACTTCTATGGCTAGACGAAAGCCTTTGTTGGTCTCTTCAATGTCCAGGTTGGTATCACACATTTCATCACAATATGCTGTATCAGCGGGCATGGCTGAAAGAGCAAGTTGAAAAAAAAATTTAATAATAATTAATAATGGACTAGATTTATAAAACGCCTGTCTCCACAAAGTGGACCTGAAGCACTCTAAAAAAAATGAAAGAGTCACAATTCTTTCTTTCTCTCTCACCTTCCCATACTGTCTCTCTTAGATACTTAAGAATATACTTCCATGCTGGACAAAACATGCAAGGCTTAGAAAATTACTAATTCACAAGAAGGATGAAATATACCACATGGAGAGAAACAAATTTCAGTTCCTTGGCATGGTTAATAATGCATGTGAAACTAACAACGAATACCGTAGAACTTGGTTGTTATTATTATAACATTATTTATATAATCTTTTTTGTTATGTAATAAGCCATATATTATATGAATCTTTATTTAATTTGTGTTTCAAACCATAAAAATTTGATATTATATTCTTCCTCACCTCTCATAATCTTTGAGTTTGTACACTGTGTTAAATATGTGCTAATCATTCTCTTTATTTGAAATGCAAAGGAAGACTATCTGAAGTGAACTTAAAGGTGGACTCATCTGAGATCAGACAGTAACGTACCTGGGTCATCAAGTTCCTCATCCTCTGGATTAAAAAATTGTTTTTCTTTCAGTGGATTTTTTCTGTAGCATCTGTTCCCAATCCATACTAGCTGTGGTCTCAGAACTTCCATGACTGGTGAAATCTTTGAGTTAATCATTAATGCATTTTATAATTTCAAATGTCAATGATTAATGTTCATTTCTAAGCAAAATCAATTTGTAAATTCCAGCTAAAATTATAAAGCATGTAATAAATTTTCCATGAAAATGTTCAGATGAAGAAAAAAAAAAAACTTTGGAAGACAACTGACAAGGTCAGAAAACGTCCTTTCAATGCACTTGTAACTTTGTAAGAGAAGTTTATTTGCCTGTTGACTGTCTATGTCACATCATTAGCTCAGTGCAAGAAGTAGATTTTCTCTTTTGTGAAAATGGAGATATTCACTTCTTGCACTGAACCAATGGTTTGCCTGCCCACAATTAGCCTTACTGGTCACATTCATTATGGGTTGTCATGTTATGGAAAACGACTGCATTTGCCAAAATGAACATTTTATGGAAGACAAAAAAACCATTTGAGAACTGCCCTGCATTATTTTCTTTGCTCAGTTTCCACTGTGTGATAACCAAAAGAAATTATTAGTTGTACTGTAACGTCATAACTCAGACAGAAAGATGGAGCACATTTCAGTAATGTTAATTTAAAGCTTAGTAAACAATCTCGTCCAATATTACTATTATGACAGCAAATACTGAAGTTTGAAATGCTCAGTCATCAGATTATTATAAAAGCATTATCTATATTCTTGAGTTCCGGAGAGTGAGATTAAATTTAAAAATCTTGTTTAGCCACCCCACTTGCAATATCAAGGAATTCATGAATCTAAGGTCCATAATATTCAAATAGAGTGCTTATCAGGCTGAAGCCCTGTGACACTTAATTCTAAGTCTTGAATACCCATCATCATTCAATAAAGGGAAGACTGGGACCTGAAAGCATTAACTCACAGAAAGGAATTTATAGACCTTTATTTTCAAAATCAATTTTCATTCTCATTCCAGGCAGATATCGGGGGAAATATGAAATTAGCCTCTAAAGACACAATCTGACAATGGCACAAGATTCTCTCTGTGCTATGCATTTAATCAATCTGGAAGCAGGAGAATTTGTTTCATTCAAAATGAGATTATAAACCAGACAATAAGAATTAAGATCTACATGAACATGCCAGAGATCTAATTGTATTTTATAGGACTACTTGCAGGAGATGTTCAAGATATTACAAGTATTAAAACTACAATTATTTTGGGAGGAGCTCCATTTCAGTCACATATTAGAGATACTACAAGAACTACTCAACTTTAGAAGCATCCATGAGTGCAGATGGGGGGGGGGGGGGGGATGGTCACAAGGGGGCAGCCTCCCATCCCTCAGCCCTGGCAAAGTTTTTAATTATTCCTCTAGATACTTACTGGAAGGTCTTCCGCCCGTCCGCGCCAGTCAAGAAAACACAACTACCCCAGCCCCTTTTCGCCTGATTAGTCAATCTGACTACCGCCCATTGACACAAACTGACTAGACCCTCACGCCCCCAGGTCCATCTGACCATTCCATGTGTTGTGAGTTTAAATTGATAACAGTGACAATGTGTAACCGTGGGCTTTACTTAATAGCGGTAAAAATTATGGCGCGGACGGGCGGAAGACCTCCCTACTTACTAACCCCATTAATTTAAAAGTAAGTTTTGTATTCAGCATAGATTAAAACTAAAAGGGTGAAGCGTTTTTATTTTCTCAATAATGAAACTGAGCCTGTTCATGTTTTCCATGAAAGTATTTATAAATAACCACACTGACTAGATCTAGGCTATCATCATACAGGTATTATTTAATAAGTAAATAGTATGACAAAAACAATGATGAAGAAAGCCAACAACCACCATTAGATCTTGATCGAGGCAAGGTCTTCCCCCCGTCCACGCCACTTACCGAAAAGTAAAAAGTTAACAAACATAATATGATGAAAACCTGGACCCTGACCCACGATTTCATTCTTTCTTTCCCCTTTCTTTGTCCCATAGGGCCTACAAATACTTAAACCCAACCTTTTGATAAGCCCGCTCAAAAGTCCCCTCTTTACTGTGTTTCCTTGACTGGCGCGGACAGGCGGAGGACCTCCCAGATCTGTTTTATGTCTTTGGACATGTCTCCCCCTCCCCCCCCCCCCAAAAAAAACTCCCGCCCAACTACATACAATGTAAAAATACACACACAGAGAAGTCCTTTCAACAAGCTAGAAGATTCAAATATCTTCAAACATTCCCTGGAAATTTGAGTTTAATGACTCAGCTTTCGAGGAATAACTATGAATCTATTCATGGGTCATGAATGGGAATTCACCAGGCTGTGCCTACAGTTGGGAAAACCATCTGTTTCCTTTCAGTGGGCCAGGCCGGTGTGTCAGTTGTGTCTTAGATCTAGATTTCTAGATCAAAATAACATTCTCAATCATGCATATATTTTATAGATCTACCCTAAGAGCATCCAAGTAAAAACGTTACCAAACAACCGCGTGTCGCTGAAAGCTGCTAATGATAGTCAATTGAAATTTAATGAAGACGTTTCTGCTAGGCCTCTCCAGCACAACAAACGTTGTACTCTTCTGTCCCTAAAGTTTTATCACGGTGCGTTTTGGCCAAATATGCTGTCCTTTTGCTAAAGAGCTTGTAATAAAGTAACTCTTGTATACTTTAATTAATGATGTGTAATAACCACAGTTATATCCCTGTTATCCTAGACAACTGTTCTTTGACTGTAGAATTATTAATTATGCAGTTATGCCTCTTGCTATAATAATGCATTGAATGTATTTCTGACAATAAAGAGTTCAGTTTGAAAAAGTCATGGCTGCCTGATGTTTGAATCCACGTGCTAGGTTAACAATAACCTCAAAGCCATCACAATTGGCGACGAGAAAGAGCCATCAAACTCAAATAACTTCAACAAGAGCAATTTGGAACTTTGTTAGAGCAGACGGCTAAGTACAACAAGGTTACAATGGCTTTGTATGGTCAAATAAAAGAGTTTAATCAGGCAGAAGAAACAATTCATGACTACTTAGACAGACTCCACTTCTATCTAGAAGCCAATGATGTGACAGCAGATGCTAAAAAACGAGCAGTGCTGCTCACAGTAGTAGGCCCACAACAGTTTCGCCTGCTCAAGGATCTGTCAGCCCCAGCCACCCCTTCGTCAAAGTCGTTTGATGATTTGTGTACCTTATTAAAACAACACCACGCGCCTGCCCCACCCAAATTCCTCCAACGTGCCAAATTTGAAGGTCGAAACAGGCAACCAAATGAAACAGTAGCAGAGTATGTCGCAGCGTTACGTGCATACAGGGAATATTGTGAATTTGGGGACACGTTGAATGACATTGCTAGAAAAGTTTGTGACTGGAGTAAACAGTCCAGACATCCAACGTAAGCTTATGATTGAACCAGGGCTTACGCTGGACAAAGCAGTCCAGCTTGCAATGTCAATTCACCAGACAACAGAGGCAGCAAGAGCATTGACAGCTTCGGCATCAACCAATCTAAATGTGGTAGAACACAAAACAAATCCAAGCCAAAAACAAGGCCGTTTCAACACTCGAACAAATCATCAAACTTCAAACAACAACAACAAATGTCATCGGTGCCTTGGCCCTCATCACCCAAGGCAATGTAAATTTAAATCCTCAACATGTTACAAATGTTCCGGTCGGGGTCACATTTCCAAGGCCTGTTTGTCGAAGACACCAGATTCGCAGAGAAACAATCAACACAAGCGGAACCACAAACAACGACATCATTATGTCAGTGCTGAAGTAGACGAGCAAACTGATGTGGAACCAGATTTCAACCTATTTGTAATGAAAGGAAACTCTTCCAACCATGCCCCTATCACAGTACCAGTGATACTAAACAACAAAAAGGTTACGTTTCAAATTGACACAGGTGCTGCTCTCACTGTCATCACAAGAAAGGACTTTGACTACAATTCTGGAACTGTGCTTAATTCGTCATCGAAGCGATTACAAACTTATACCGGTGAATCTGTTCCAGTAGTGGGTGAATGCCTAGTAGAGGTTCAATACAATGAGCAAAAGTTTACTTTACCACTCTTAGTTGTGGAGGGTGAGGGTCCTCCTTTGCTGGGAAGAAATTGGCTAACCAAGTTTCAGCTTAACTGGAAATCAATTTTTGCATTGACATTAAACCAACCCAAAATTTCATTAGAGAAAGTCCTTAGTGACAATGAAGGTGCCTTTGGGGACAACGGGGTCCTAAATGATAGGAAAGTAAAAATCACAGTAAAGAATAAGCCAAAATATTGCAAAGCAAGAGTGCCGCCGTACGCTTTAAGAGAGAAGATAGAAAATGAGCTCACCAGACTAGAAACCAATGGTATAATCAAAAAAGTTGAATCTTCAGATTGGGCCACACCGATTGTTCCGGTAGCCAAGAAAGATGGTACAGTAAGAATCTGTGGTGACTACAAAATCACTGTCAATAAACAGATAGAACAGGTATCCGATTCCCAGCATTGAAGATCTGTCACTCAAATTAGCAGGTGGACAAAAGTTCACTGAACTTGACTTCTCACATGCCTACACACAATTAGAGCTTCACGCTGATTCGAAAGAGTTCACTACCATAAATACCCACAAGGGAATGTATCAGTATGAACGATTGTGTTTCGGTATTTCGTCGAGCGCTAGTGTTTTTCAAGCAGTGATGGACAGCATTTTTCAGGAAGTGCCAAATGTGTGTGTATATTTTGACAACCTGTACATTACAGGCAAAGATGACACTGAGCATCTTCAAACACTTCACAAAGTTTTGAAAATGGTCAGTGATAAAGGAATGAAAATCAACAGAGAAAAATGTCAATTCATGCTAGAAGAAATCGATTTCTTGGGTTATCGATTGAACAGAGGGGGTCTCAGACCTCAAAATGAGAAAACAAAAGCTATCAAAGAAGCTCCCAAACCGGAAAACACACATCAGCTCAGAGCATTTCTTGGCATGATAAATTACTATGGAAAGTTTGTAGGAAATTTATCAAACATTCTGGCACCCTTGTACAAGCTACTACAGAAAAATGTGCCATGGAACTGGGGTAAAGACCAAGATGAATCTTTTCAAACAGCGAAAGACATTTTGTCCTCTGACACCTTTCTGATTCATTATGACCCAAGAAAGAAATTGATTTTAACCTGTGATGCCTCTCCAGATGGAGTTGGTGCGGTATTAGCTCATCATGATGAAAATGGTGAACGACCCATTGCCTTTGCCAGTAGATCACTGAGTAGGGCAGAAAAGAATTACTCACAAATAGATAGGGAAGGCTTAGCTATCATTTTTGGAGTAAAGAAATTCCACAAATTCTTGTTTGGTAGGGAGTTTACAATTGTCTCAGACCACAAACCTCTTCTTGCTTTGTTTGGTGAACACAGATCTTTACCTGAGCATGCCTCACCTAGAGTACAAAGATGGGCTATTACCCTTGCTGCATATGATTATCAATTGCAGTACAAACCTGGCAGTGAGAATAGTGCAGACGCACTGAGTCGTTTACCTCTCAAAGAACAAAACCAAAATGCAAACTATGTACCTGAAGATATTGAAATGTTATTCACTGTCATTGATAATTCATTTGTGAATGCGGATAAGGTAAAACTAGAGACAGCAAAAGATGAATGCTTGAAGAAGGTTTATGAATATTGTTTGAATGGTTGGCCTGAACAAGAAGTGCATGAAAACCTTAAACCTTTCAAAGCTAGAAAGTTAGAGTTGAGCTTAGAAGATGGATGTATCTTGTGGGGATCAAGGGTTGTTATACCAAAATCTTTACAAGATGAAGTTCTGGCAGTGGTGCATGATACACATGTTGGAGCTTCAAGAATGAAAGGTCTTGCTCGATCATGGTTTTGGTGGCCTCATATGGATGCTGACATTGAAAAATTTGTCAAACTATGCACAACTTGTGCAAAACATTCAAAACAAGCAGCCACAGCACCCTTACACAATTGGGATTGGCCCACAGAACCATGGTCGCGCATCCATATAGACTTTGCAGGGCCTTTTATGAATAAAATTTTAATGTTCTTGATTGTGATTGATGCCCATTCCAAATGGATAGAAGTAAAAATCATGACTACAATAACGTCATCAGACACCATCATTGAACTAAAAGAAATATTTGCTAGTCATGGTTTACCAGACCAAATTGTCTCAGACAATGGTCCCAGTTTTACATCTCAAGAGTTCAAATTATTTTGTTCTGCAAATGGCATTGAACACATAACCACTTCACCTTACCATCCAGCTGGTAATGGACTAGCAGAAAAAGCAGTAGGCATTTTCAAAAGTGCTATGATAAAAATGGGCACTAGTAACAAATTCTCTTTAAGGGAAAGAATTAACAGATTTCTTACGAAGTACCGCATTACGCCCCACATCACTACTGGTGTTGCACCTTGTGAATTACTATGCAATAGGAAATTGAAAACACACCTCGATTTACTCCATCCAACAGTACATAAATCAGTGTCACAACACCAAAAAACACAAAGAGTCAATCATGACAAGACAGCTGTTGAAAGAGAGATAAGAGTGAATGACAATGTATATGTAAGAAACTTTGGAAGAGGAGAGAAATGGATGCCTGGAAGTATTGTTCAATGTACAGGTCCTGTGTCCTACAAAATCAGAACAAACGATGGGACACTGGTGCGCAGACATGCAGACCAGATAAAAGTAACGTGTGCAGAAACAGAGCTTGAATCGGTCACTTCTTCTCGAATTGAAAGATTCATGCCAGCTGCGCAGTCTGACCCTGAGTCGAAGGTTGTTGAATCGGATGCTCCGATAGCAGACACAAATGAGTTTGAAGACAATAGAACGAGAACACCTGAACCAAGTTCCAAACATTCTGATAGTACTAAGGATTCGGGAATTTCGGGTCAGCAACCTCTTCGTCGGTCAAGTAGATCGATTAAGCCACCAGATAGACTTGATCTTTAAGTTTAAGTTTTAGATAATTATAACATGTCTTTGAATCTGCATTATATCATGTTTGTTCATTCAAGTTTAAAATTTTGTCTGATTTTGCTGATGTCATCAGTTAGGAACTTATAAACATTATAAGTCATCTTTCGTTTAAATTGTAACTGAACGTTGCCAGTAAATACGTTCATGAAGTAATGTTGTAATTGAATTAAGTTTGAATCAAAGTATTAAAGTCAAACGAGTGCATATCGTGTATCAGCTGGGGATCAAGGGATGTAATAAAGTAACTCTTGTATACTTTAATTAATGATGTGTAATAACCACAGTTATATCCCTGTTATCCTAGACAACTGTTCTTTGACTGTAGAATTATTAATTATGCAGTTATGCCTCTTGCTATAATAATGCATTGAATGTATTTCTGACAATAAAGAGTTCAGTTTGAAAAAGTCATGGCTGCCTGATGTTTGAATCCACGTGCTAGGTTAACAATAACCTCAAAGCCATCACAGAGCTCATCATCATCATTGCCTTTCTCACCCTGGATCAGGGTATAGGCCACCAACAAACACCTTCCATCCCTCTCTATCATGGGCCAGCCTCTTTACATTATTCCAAGTCTTTCCGCTTCGTTGCACATCATTTTCTCTGGCTCTTCTCCACGTTCCGCGCGGCCTTCCTCTTGATCTCTTGCCCTGGGGATTCCAGTCCAATACCTTCTTCGTGATGCTGTTTCCTGGCCTCCTGAGAGTGTGGCCGATCCATCTCCATCGCCTCCTACCAATTTCCTCTCTGACTGGGTTCTGTCTTGTTCTTTTCCATACAATTTCATTGCTGACCTTGTCTGTCCATCTGATCTTAAGTAGCTTCCTCAAACATCTGTTGATGAAAACTTGGATTCTCTTTATGCAGGCCTGGGACGCATTCCAAGTCTCACATCCATACAACAGGACTGACTTCACGTTCGAGTTGAATATCCTCAGCTTTGTTTTTAGAGATATATCCTTGGTTCTCCAAATCTTGCTTAAGGATGTGAAAGCTGCCTGTGCCTTTCCAATTCGTGCTTTGACTTCTGCCTCTGTTCCTCCCTTATTGTCAATGATACTACCAAGATAGCAGAAGGATTCTACATCTTCCAGTGGTTGATCTCCTACTGTGACTTGTTCACTTAGGGGTGCAACAATTTTTAGGACCTTCGACTTCGCGGGATGTATCCTCAATCCAATAGATTCTGAAATTTTGTTTAGAGCTGTAGTCTTTGCTTGCATCTGGTCGTGTGTGTGCGACAATAGTGCCAAGTCATCTGCAAAATCTAGATCGTCCAGCTGTGTCCATGGGGTCCATTGTATGCCATTTCTTCCTCCACTGGTGGTTTCTTTCATAAGCCAATCAATCACCAGGATAAACAGAAATGGGGACAGCAAACAACCCTGCCTAACACCAGTCTTGATATCAAAGCTGTCAGTAAGCTCACCATCATGTACGACTCTGCAACTTGTCCCCTCGTACATGCTTTTGATAAGATTCACCATCTTCTCTGGGATTCCATAATGTCTCAATATTCTCCACAGTGTTTCTCTATCGATGCTATCAAAGGCCTTCTCGTAGTCAAGGAAGTTCACTATCAGTTGGGAGTTCCACTCTAGCGACTGCTCTACTATGATTCTCAGCATGGCGATCTGGTCGGTGGTTGATCGATTACTCCTGAAACCAGCTTGCTCCTCGCGAAGTTTTTGGTCTGTTGCATTCTGTATTCGCTTGAGAATAATCCGATTGAAAACCTTTCCTGGGATGGAGAGAAGTGTGATTCCTCTGTAGTTACTACAATTGCTGAGGTCCCCTTTTTTTGGGAGCTTCACGAGGTGTCCTTCCTTCCAGTCCTTTGGAAACTTGCCTCCGATCCAAATCCTCGAGAATAGTGAGTGCAGACCCTCTGCAGCCCCAGCAGCATCTGCCTTCAGCGCCTCTGGTGGGATCTGGTCTGGTCCAGCTGCCTTGCCTCGATTTAACTGCTTTATGGCATCATTAATCTCTGCTTTAGTCGGAGGGTCGCAACTGATCGGTAAATCATTTCTTGCGGGTAGAATGTCGGGTGGGTTGCTTGGTGGAGGTCTGTTCAAGAGGCTGTTAAAATGTTCTATCCATCTTTTTGCCTGAGCTTCCTTTCCAAAAATAGCCTTCCTGTTGTAATCCTTGACAGGAACTTCAGGTTTTCCATATTTTCCAGCAAGAGTCTTTGTAGTCTGGTAGAGGATCCTCATGTGTCCTCCTGTTGCTGCCTTCTCTGCTTTCTCTGCTAACATTCCTATGAACTCCTCTTTGTCTTTTTTAATTGATTTTTTGACCTCTTTAGCTGATGCTCGGTACTCTTCCTGGTTACCAACTCTTGAGCTTCTTGTACGACTTGCATTTACCCGTTCTTTTAGGTCTCTTCTTATCCTTATCAAGTCCAGTGATTTTTGACTGATCCATTCCTTGTGTTCCACTTTCTTTTCCCCAATAACATCCTGACATGTCGATGTAAATACTCCTTTTACCTTAGCCCAGTGAGTCTCCAAATCTACTGTCTCTTCGAGGTCAACAAGGGGTTTGAATCTATTCCTCAGTGTCAGCTGGAACTCTTCCTTCTTGTCTCCATCCAGAAGGCTCACTTGAAACTTTCTCCTCTTTGTTCCTGCTCTGGTACCTTGTTTCTTGAGGCGGAGTTTGAGTCTTGCCAGCAGCATGTGATGGTCAGATCCAACATCAGCTCCTCTCTGTACTATGACATCCTCTAGTGAGCGTCTGAATCGTCGGGTGATGCAAAAGTGGTCAATCTGATTTTCAGTTACTCCATCCGGTGAAATCCAAGTGGCCTTATGGATCCTCTTGTGTGGGAATACTGAACCTCCAATCACATAGCTGTTAAATGCGCAGAAACTTGCAAACCGCTCTCCATTCTCATTCATTTGTCCTAAACCATTGCACCCCATAATGTCCTCATACCCTGTATTGTCCTGTCCTATCTTGGCATTGGCGTCTCCCATTATAATGTTCACATCTTTTCTTGGCAATGTGTCAACTATTTCCTGAAGCTGGTTGTAGAAGTCGTCCTTGTCCTCATCGGTTGCTTCATTTGTTGGGGCGTATATCTGCACAATGTTCATGTTGATGTTCTTGTTCTTAGTAGTAAATGATGCCAATATAATTCTCCTTCCATAGGGTTCCCATCCCCTCAGTGACCTCTGGGCGTGCTTGCTCAAGATGATCGCTACTCCTTCTGTATGCTTTTTGTCCTCCCTTCCAGAATACAAAATCTTTTCCCCAGTATTAAGTTGTTTCAGTCCGGACTGTATCCAGCGGGTCTCGCTAACTCCAAGTATGTGCAGTCTGTATCGCCTCATCTCCATTGTAACCTGGGCACTCTTTCCTGCTTCATACATGGAGCGGACATTCCACGACGCAATCCGGAGTGACTTGCTTGATGAAGGAGCAGTCGGGCCAGTGGCGTCCTTTCGGCTTTGTCCATTGTCCTTCATTGAATCTACAGGTGCAGATGCTCCCCCTTCTCCCAAGATAAAAGACTGATTTGAAGTATTTGCTTGTGTTTCTGTAACTGGTTTATTTTTACAGGGTGGGTAGTTGGCCCACCGCCAACTGGCTTTTCTCGGGAGACCAGGACCTTTGCACCTTTAGTCGCCTCTTACGACACGCAGTATCACGTCAGATGTATTCTCTGCTATCACAGAGCTAGCTTGTGCTATTTTCAGAGATTATGTATGAAGGCTATTAATTTAATTTACCCTCAACTGCTACGCTCTTGGTTTCTAAATAATTGATTTACAAACATTCTTATCCATTAAAAATATAATTAAACAGAATTGAAACGTATAATTTAATAACGTTATACCCACCCCACAAATGGATTTCGAAGGATAAAACACAACGCCACAGAGCAACTGGTTGGCCAATCGAACTCGGCTAGGGCATGCCTGGGCTCACGGAAACGTAATTATGATTATAATAAATTTAATGAAAGAAAAGAAGAGAAAGAATACAAGAAGAAACGCTAGGGAGTGGCTCAGCACGAAGTTAACTGTATCCGAAAACAAAAAAATGTATTTTTTTATTTTTCACCAAGACTCACGGTAAAAAACAAAAAGCTAAGAATCCAAGTTTTTCCATTTTTGGAAAAAAAAAAAATCCCTATGAAGGTAGGGGCTATCCATAAAGTCTGTATGCTCTCGATTTTAGCGACCCCCCCCCCCCCCACACATACACATCCACACCCATCCCATCCTTATGTAGGCTTTTCAATTTACTGTTTGGCCTGAATTACCTCATCCTCACTAGAATGGTGAATGTCCATGATTAGGCCTTGATCCTTGAAAACTACATGTCATTTGACATGGATGATTCTGAGACACAGGATACCGAAACAGTTCAGTTCGCCAAATTCCGTTCGTTGACTTGCGCGCCTATCATCCAATTCAACAATGCAACAATTCGCACCATACCCTTCATAATTTTTTTTAACGAAAGAAGACTAGTAGGCCTTCTACCCTGTTTATACGTGCGCAAGGTGTGGACATAATTTAGTGAAATTAGTAATGATCCCTCTCGGTATTCTGTGCCTCGGGACCATTATTGACTGCTTCATTAAAAACATACGGTATTGTTGTTGTTTGTAACTAAATTCCGACGATTTATTTAATTTAGGCTACTGAAGCAAAGAGAATAAATGCAGAATGACAAAATTGTTGATTCGCCTATGAATGAGAACGAGATGAACAATAAATTATTGGAATACATGTATCCCATTTGCTAAATTGGCAACTCAAATCGTGACCTGAGTATAAGTTTCTAGGTGTGGCATCTGTTGTAAATGGCAGTTAACAGTTGTAATTCTCCGGTCCCGAAATCTGTAAATCTGTGCCTTCAGCAAGCTAAATGCTGTCACATTATAGACCGATGGACCTGATTCCATCCAGCAAGACACCATAGACTGACTACATCTACCAGAGAATATTGGCTGTGCTTCATTGCTGCAACATTTTCACTTGAATTAAAACTTTTGCCATTTTTCATTTTTAGCCTAAGTGCCATCCATAAAGCGCGCATGCTTGTTCTTAGCATTTTTAACCATATTGCCCTCCCCCCTCCATCGACGCTTTTCATGCACTTGGCCTCAATCCCCCCCCTCACCCCCCCCCCCCTCACGTCAAAGATCTGTTGCAGGACAGTAGGTCCATTATAGAATGTTGAATGAATGTCGAAATGGAAATTTTCTATGGCATTTAAGTGTGAACTATACTTCATCAGAGACATGATTTTTATTATATACAGTCTAAATTTAATTTGCTGAAATAAAATAAATAAAACCGAACTTTTTAATTTACTACCATAATTAAAAGCGTATGCATGCCTCCCAGAACTCCCCGTCACCCCATATAATTTTGCTTTCCGTGCATTTGAGGGAACCCTCCTCCGCCAAAATTTCTCCTCCGAGCGTGCTAATTCATGGATGTCCCCAGCCATTCACACTGCTCCATTTTCACTTGAATTAAAATTTCTCTTTTCATCCTGATCGGAAGTGCGGGCCAAACAAGAGCCTGTCCAGTGAGCATTTGATTATTGTTTTCAGACATGCCATGTAAGGAGTTGCTTTGGGTTTTTTCCCTGTAATTGTTTCCGCCCTTGTGGTTTCTGAATTGTTTTTGTAGTTTTATATTTGGAAAGTATGAAGGTGTAAAGTTGAAAATCCGTAGACCTGACACCGTCGTAGAAATGCATCATTATCCTTGCTATTATCAGTATTGTTTCTTTGCAATTTGTTTCGGTTGTTTCCATGTCGTCTCGGTATCGTTTCTGTGTCGTCCCGATGTCTCGGTTCGGTGTCGTCTCGATGTCTCGGTATCGTTTCGGTGTAGTTTTGATGTATATTCATCGTTTCGGTGTAGGTTTGGCGTCTCGATGTTTCGTTATCGTTCAGGTTTGGTTTGGTGTCGTTATAGTTGTATGGATTTTCAGCTTAGGCTAACTTATTGCCATCACACGGACATGAAAACTAAAGGCCCAAAACACAATGGGACCCGGTTTCTTCATGTTACGGTGTAGTCTCGTTAATGAGAGGAGAGCTACCAGCAGAGTGGCTCTCGCTGATTTCTCGTTAACTTGATGAAATTGCTTTTTATGATTGAGGAATTCACATTAAATCTTGTTCAATTGACAAAATAGGAGACAAATAAAAACAGTGCTGGGGAAGTGTGGGTGGGGGGGGGGGGGAGGAGGGGAGGGAGAGAGGGAGGGGAGGGGGAGAGGAGAGGAAGCGTGCGAGAAGGTGGATAAACAAAAGATGGATTTAAAATAATGTCAATTACCATCCAAATTCATTTTTTTCTCCAATCTCACTCCATTGCTTGTTCAAATACACTCTATTGCAATACATGTAATTACGGTGTGTCTTGTCGAATAAAGCTGGCCGCTTTTGTACCTTTTGAATTAATCTTTCACACGAGTCCATGATTTTCTTTGGATTTGCCGAGAGAAAGTAGGGAGGTTTTTTACTGCAACCGTAAATAATGGTCTCGAGAATTATTTTTTTCTGCCGAGAGAAAATCCAGAGCCGGTGTGACACCCTGGAATATCCGCCATCCTATTTTGACCCCGATGATAATCTAGGATATCCTAGAACAGCCCCCCTCTATTCTAAAGTATCCCCCAGCTCGATTTCATTTTCTTTAGCAGTGGTTCTCAACCCGCGTTTTATTGTGATCCCAAGTCCACAAAAGTAAAGCTGTAATTGCGATTTTCGGTCTTCTCTTAGTTTGCTTTGTATTGTTTGGGTTTTATTTCTCATGCAGGGTTTCGCAACATACAACCTTTTCTTTTTGCCCAATTTTGACCTTGCTTATAGCCCTGCTGGGGCCCCACAGTTTTTCTGTGGTTTTTATGATATTTCGTGAATCAGCAGATAGGACATGACGCAGCAAATGAAACGTGCGGTGGGCGAGGAAACAGGAGGCCAGCAGTGAATTGTTTATGTCTTGGTTGGTTGCCTGCGACACGGCTCAGATGATCACAATGCAGATGTGTGTATTTTAAGTGAGTTGCGGACGTCAATAATCATAAAATTTATATCATGTGGGTTTTTTTTGTGTGTGTTTGTTTTTTTTTGTATTAATAATCACCAATGAGCGGCAAGGACATTAAAATGACATTTGCTCATACAAAAATTGTGAACAATGGAATAGGGCCGAAGAACAAATACATAAATGTGGGTATTTTATCCATTCTTAAAAAAACGGATGGAGGTGTCGTTTCTCGGGTAACAGAAAAGGCAAACATGTGTTACGAAACCAGGGTTTTTAGTCTCCAAATAATTAGCATTCTATTTCCAAGTGAATGTTGTTACAAGCACCTACGCCCCCCCCCCTCCGCCCCAAGTTTTTGGGCTAGGGGTATGTATTTTAAAGCTTTCTGTGGCTCCAGAGCTAGAGAACTCCTCCAGAAATACTCCTAACAACAGCCTTAACGAATTATTCTTTCATATTTTCTTTTTGTTTTCCTATTTTTTTATTTTTTTTGGTCGAAAAGTTACGGGGAACCGGGTTAGGGAGTCGATAAGAATCAGGGTTGAGGATAAGGACGAGGTTAGGGATAGGTACGTATACTGTTGCTCCCCTAGAGCAAAACGGTTGGGATTGCGTACGTACTTATAGCAACAGCCTTTCCAAATACGCAACTGTGTTTCATAAAACGCATAGTTCTAGGTGAGCATAGACCAGAAAAAGAACCAGATAAAGGGTGACACGTAAGCTCCTTGGGTGACACGCGAAGATGAAAATGGGTGGCAAAAGATGAAAAAGTGAAGGAGGATCGAAAGAGGAAGATGAGGAGTGTAGGTGAGGTGTTGGGCCAAGGACGGGATTCTGCCCATTTCCTGCTTATGGGACCATCTGTTTATAAAAAGACGCGAGGTAATCACTCTGGCGCCAACGCATATTTTGGTAGTGACAGTACCTCCCGATAACTCATTTCACGGGACGTTAGGTCACAGAGGTCAACTGCCGGTAACGTGTAGAAAACGGGTCCCAAAGTGTTTGGGCCTTAATGCAAGACATTTCGTCGAACATAGATTTGTATCTGATTTCCATAGGGTTGGTAAGAGTAACGTTGGGGCTGATACTACATGTATGTATCGGACATCGGTGCGATCTGGTAACCATCCGACTGATGTCAATGTCATTCGTTGACCTCGGTCCTACGTGTCAGTCAAGATTTCAGTGGGGGTTGCTGGCTGGGCTGGAGGGGGGAGGGCGACGGCTGGAACTCTTTGTATCTGTATGCCTGTCTGTATGCTTAATGAGTAATGTACAGGAATTCGATGCCCAAGGGCCTCAAGACAAACAGAACTTGAAATCTTTGTCTGCCATAAACATATTTTATTGCTCATAAAGAAAATTTCAGAAATCTGTTCACGATAGACAAACTTCTTCACACTCCACAAACTGATTAATAAAGAATTAACTATAACAATCGTTGATAACAAGTTTGATACGAGACAACAGCATGAAAAGGGCAATTAGGTGAAATGATAATTATAAAACAGAATCAGAATTTCGTAGAGCAGTGCCAATTTTGTAACTTAATGTCAAATGGTGCATTCATGAGTGAAAATTATAGAATTATGTTAGGCTTTTTAAAACATAATTTTGGATCAGTATTGAATAAGATCATTCTGAACACATGCAATATAAAGTACACAGAACTTTGTAATTGATTATATAACAAAGAAATCACAAAATTGATGAGCAATTCAGCTGTGGAAATTTATATGTATATGGCAATGTATCATCTCATGATGCGTGAAAGCCAGTAATGATATGATTGTTGCTAGCAAGTTTGTGAATCTGGATAATATGTGCGTATGAGCGTTGAATGTGTATGTGTCAATATGTGCGTATGGTGGTATGCTTGAAAGTGAGTACGTTTGCATTTAGTATTATGTACATGTACTTCTCAGAGAGCCATACGCAGGAGATTTGCGAAACTTTGTTTTCAGGTAAACATTTAAAGTTATGTAGCCTACATACATGTAATATATCGCAACCTTCATTTTTGGTTTTTCCAACTCAACTTTTTCTTTTTGTTTTTTTTGCACAAGTGAGAAATGTCGACATTAAACGGTTTGCGGCTTTAGTTAATATGATGACAAGGCGTTAGAATAAATCGGAACTGTGAAACAGCTTGATAAGTGCCAGAACGCATTTTAAACAGGTGTCACAGTGTTCATTTGTTAGACGCGTACCTCTTATGCATACCTAAAGATTTCCAGTTTTTTGTTATTGTTATTATTTTTTTTTTTTTCAGAAAATGGAGGTGGAACAAACAAGAACTAAGATCGGACTGTTGGTCCGTGCAAGACCAGGACATTTCAAACTCAATTGGTTTGCTACACAGGAATGCACTTTTGAAATAGGTCCGTGAAACTATTTTTAGACCTTAGCACGAATTGACATGATAAGCATACATAGATATTTAATTTGATATGACACATACCCCTAATTAAAAGTCAACAATCTTGTGATTTGTGGACCTCTGGAAATTATACTATATTATACTGCAATTCCACATTAAGCACTTATCGCTAACATTGACAAAACTGAGTGATTAAAAATATTACTTAGGCCTAGACCCAGCCCACAGCCCTATGCCAGTCCAACGTAGATTTCCCCAGGATTAGCAGGACTGCCATAGGGGCCGATTATTTACATCAAACTGACATTGGTAAGATGTCGCAAAAAGCGGATCTGCGTAGGAACGATATCATGCCTGTGAGCCAACTTGTCGTCAAACGTACGTGCCTCATTTCCTTAGGGTTGCGGGCTGGACAGTGATAACTGATATTCTTATGATTTCTACAGAACGGGATAAAAAACAAATCCTGATATCTTGATTAAAAATGGTATCACAAAGATTAAGATTATCACTTAATAAATAGAGAAATCTTTGAGCCGTGTTTGTGCCACACTCCACGTGCTGCAGTACAATTGTATAATATGCAAGAAAAAAAAATATTGTAGACAAAAGAGAATTTGTAGTTCAGTAACTACAAGTACAACTGTACATAATATAGCATGAATTATCCACATCTATTCCGAATTAAAAGATACAAAATCTTATGGTATCAGCTGTACTGACATATTCATTCCCGGAATATATCATACATCATAGATTGGATATACACATGAACACTGAGGGCCTACATACACACGATTTAAGATAAACATTCACAGTTTTTCAAATATATAGACTACTTCAGATAAAAGGTATACATACTATTTCAGAAAAACGTTCAGGTACACACAAATATGCCAACCCACTCACATTAGTCAGGCAGACAAGATACACACAGGTCTATTGCACAGCATCATGTCTAAACACACCATTTTGAAGGTAACATTAGTACGTGCAATACAATCGCAAACACAGCAGGCCAATTACAAGCCCAGAAGGGTAAAGGTTTTGAAATGTTAGTAAATAGTACATTACGTTTGGTCAGGTCTTACTAATTTTCTCTGCATTTGAAATAACTTGTAATGTTAAAAGAAAAAAAATAGATTTTCGTTATCAACATCACTCGGCGATTACGACTATAAGGCCTATATTGCTTCTACTTATCGAAATGTTACAGTATCGCTTTCCACACAGGGCATTGGTAGCTGAAATTTCATTGTGCCAGGTAACTGAAGATTTGATAGGCCAAAAACAAAAAACGGTTAAATTATTTCAAATCACTATACAAAATCATTTTTAACAACTTGATAGTTAGGAAGTGGCCATTCTTTAGAATGTTTTTGTTTTTTTTCGAACACTGTTACATATATTTTTTTCGAACACTGTTACATATTTTTTTTTCGAACACTGTTACATATTTTTTTTTCGAACACTGTTACATATTTTTTTTTTCGAACACTGTTACATATTTTTTTTTCGAACACTGTTACATATTTTTTTTTCGAACACTGTTACATATTTTTTTTTTCGAGCACTGTTACATATTTTTTTTTCGAACACTGTTACATATTTTTTTTTCGAGCACTGTTACATATTTTTTTTTCGAGCACTGTTACATATTTTTTTTTCGAGCACTGTTACATATTTTTTTTTCGAGCACTGTTACATATTTTTTTTTCGAGCACTGTTACATATTTTTTTTTCGAGCACTGTTACATATTTTTTTTTCGAGCACTGTTTCCGTTTTCTTATTGTTCTTGCCAGCAGATAGTCTTTGCTTTTTCCCCTTTCACGAATTCTTCTCTGGAATATTTTGCAACGTTTATTGTAGGTTTCAAATGCGGGCCTTTGTGACATGTAGCTTTTTATATTATTTGTATATTTCCATTAACTTTACAGTTAGGAACAATAACTTTCTGAGAAAAAAAAACTATAATCTTCTCCTATTACTCACGGAGTTGGATTTTATTTCTATTTGCGCTGAAAATAGTAGTGCTCCAGATCTATTTTCTTCCGATGGCCTTTCTGATTCGTTCACGTTCATACATAACTGTGTGCCAGTAGCCTGTTTATTGTTTAAAAATCTCGTCATACATGTGTGTTATCATTGTACATGAAAACTTCAACACAATTTCTGAATGTGGCAGCAAAATTTTCAAGAAAAAAAATATGAAAACAAAGATGAAAGGAATAAAAGACAAAAAAAAACCCCAATATTTACAAGGAAACATTTCCGTATGAAATCATTAATGTTGGCATCGCCCACTAACAAAACAAAGTCAACTTGCGACCATTTCACAGATCGTCGTCGTCCCCCTAAATTGTAGTAATCGGTTTTCACTATTTTTCAGGATAAGTTAAAAAAAACAACTGTTTTATTTAGCACTACTGGCCTAGTTACGATGAATTTTTGAAAGTTTGCTATTCGATCACTTTTCGGTTTCGGAGTCTATAATCAAGATCATTCGACTCAACTTTGAATGAAGTTGAATATATATGAAAATCGAATTTTCGAATTTTTGAGTTACTAAAGTCTTAGGGAACGGTGACAAGGTTAGCCCTAAAGCCTAAAGGTGGCGTGTTTTGTTGAAACTTTGTAAACAGATAGCTCATCTCTGTCCACTGGCTGTAATTTCTTCTTTGTGAGCATTTAAAATCTCACTTTGTTTGACTAATTGTCTCTTCACAGATAATTATATAGAATTAGAAGAGATCTCTGTTTACTTAACTTCCCACTTTGTTTGTAGACGATGTAATATCTTATTCACAATGCTTCGACATATATTACGGGAAACATTAATGTTCATGAAATTATTATGGTCATATATGAAATAGTACAGTAATTGATTCTCAGACTTTGATTTTTCACATGTGTACAGTTCATCCGCTGACAACACTATCTTGCTACAGTTTCACACATTGTATTGTCCCTGTTCATAGAGTTAGATTTGTTCCCATAGACCACCCTGGTTTTTCAGCATTCCTTGAATGTTCGGTATCCAGGAACACCAGTAGAAGTAGTTTCGTTAAATCGACATTATGGATGTTTTGTTAACTAAGTGCCTATGCATAAACGAGTGGCTTAACTGCACTTTATTGGAAAAGGTGTTCGCCTCTCACGCCGAAGGTACCGGGTGCGAATTCCGGTCGGTGCAGGCATTTTGGAATTTTGGGATTTTTGTCATATTTCCTGTCCCTGATCCTATGGTAAGTAGGATCGAGCACCTAGTCTTCTCGGAAAAGGACGAAAAATTCGGAGGGTCCATGTGCACGTTTCGTACGTTAAAGATACCTTGGCAGTTGGGAATAGTGAAGAGTGGGCCGTAAAAGGCCACTGCCCGGGCAAAATTCTAAAAAAACTAATTCCTACCACAACAAGAAAAATAAAAGAAGTAAAAGTGAGGTGTAAATGCCAAGGGCAGTGAACGTGCTAAAATAAGTATCTAAACACTTTATTGGAAAATAAGAAGAGCCTGGCAGCGTTTGCAGGACCTTCTGATCTTTTAGCGGAACTAGAGAGATGCCCAACATTACTGTGCACCCATATTTCTATCACTCCCTCACTTTCTGATCTAGAAAGTTTGCCATACTATTCTACAGTCTATTGTCAACCACTCCCGTTCCTCCAGTAGCCTGGGGGAGGTAGGGATTAGAAGTCCATGTCAAGCCAGGCATCTCACCAGGAATGAGTTTGGAAAACAAATGACTTGAGAATTATGTATTTAGAATGGAATCTGACTTAGGATTAATACAGCGATGAAAAATAAGTGTGGTAAGATCTAGAGGATCAGTGTCATACATTACACCGTGTAAGTGGAGGAATCGATGGACCTGCTATGTAGGAATTACCGGTCTTTCTGTTGATCGAAAGTGAAATAATGTGTACTTACAGAAAAGAACGTTCGAATATATTTCACCGGGGAAATGAATTTTCCAAGCAAGAAAAGAAAAAGGGTGGAGGCAGAGAAATTTACCTCCCCTATAAATTGGATTTCGGGAAATCTGGTACGTCTTTCAAGAAGAGCCAAGTTTCGGGGGAAAAAAATCAAACTTTGTCCCCTTCCTGAAACAACACTGAAGTAAGCCCTACTAATAAAACACACCCCTTTTGATTTATATGGCTACAGGTGTTCCTGGTTCCCAACTGGATTAATAAAATGGAAGTGTAAATCCGTACAACATGTTGTATTGATATGGACAATGCATATCCGTACAACATGTTTACCAAAAAGCGCCACTGTTGAAGGTTTGCTGAAACAAAACTTGGTATGGTGTTTACGAATTTAAAGTGACAACACATGGAATAGTCAGATGGACCTGGGGGCGTGAGGGTCTAGTCAGTTTGTATCAATGGGCGGTAGTCAGATTGACTAATCAGGCGAAAGGGGGTTGGGGTAGCCATTGATGATTGACTTACACTCCAGTATATTGTTAGCGCAGATCACGCAATCTCCGAGCAGAAGTCGGATTGTTTTGCTACTAAGCCGATTCATATTTTTAAAAACTTTGCAAATTAACAAGGTCAGTAATATAGTATTCCGGTGTGTGTTCTACGTCATCGAATTGTGTGCTTACATGTTGTACGGATATGCGCTTCCTAATAAAATATCTATCCAGGACGTACATCCTGTTATTATGAAGCCACCATGGAGAGCCTACATTTGCAATAGAAATTGAGCATCGGGTTTTTTTTATTTTATTAACAATGAATTAGGAATGTTTCTCAAATACAACTATTGAATCTAACACACAATGCATCTTATTTTACAATTATTTGGCATTTGTATGTTTTTCACACATGTTAAATTAAACGGAAAGAATCCTAGGAATAGCCGGGTTTCACTTCAGTAATTGCTTAAATAATAGTATTAATAAATGGATTAGTTATCCATTTCACTCCTGATCTCTGAGTAATTTGGAATGTAAAATAACATCGTAAGATAATAATATTATCACAAGGTAATTAATATACATTACATCACTGCATTTAATTCCTCCCTCTTTTGACGTCAGTAAACATCCCATCAACTTTTTTTGTATTTAATTCTGTCACCTGAAGTTATCACCATTCCTCTCATATCTTGGGCTTAACAATAATCCTGCTTTCAAGGCCCTGTCAACCTTCTTGGAATGCAATGAAATACCCACCGAAAAATAGAAGCATTGTTATGCACATTTATTGTCATTTTATCTCTACCCCACCTCAGTTGAGCTGTAGCATAATCTTGATTAATTTTGTAATTCTGCCAAACTCAAACTTGAGCTGTGTCATAAAGAAGATAAACTCAGCACAATAAGTCAAGGAACAACTTACATTTTCACATGTCAAAATAAAACTTCAGTATCTCGCAAACCCGCAAACCCGTTATGTCTAATCAACCAAACTGTCATGAATTCTTGTTAAAACAAAATCGCGACCTCGTTTAGAATTCAAATTACACAGATGTAATCTATGGTGTCAAAGACAGATTGTAGAAAAAATGAATAAATTGTGTTCTTTGAAATTTTGTTCCTTGACTTATTGTGCTGAGTTTTCATTATGTTCTAAAGATCAAGTGGGAAGTCGGTCTCTTTTATGCCAGGTTGGGAAATAAATGGAATAGGGAGTGAAGGAGATCCTCCTGTAGCGGGAGGGCGGGGGGGGGGGAGGGGGAAATCCTTCGCTCTTTCCTATACTGTAGCATTGTAGTGTGTCAGTCATGCTCTCAGACTGGACAACTGCCATCAAACTGTGTGGTTCTGGAAGGACAGGCGTGACGAGCTGGGTCTCAAACCTTCCGATTCACCGTCCACAGGTTTCCAAAAAGCGTCCACCGCTAGAGGGCAGTCCGAGGCGCTGGTTACGTCAACGCTTAGCGTCAGATTACTGAAAAGAGAGAACATTGTGTAATGCATTGCTTTACGTTTAGGCAGGACATGTATGTAACACAGAAGTCAAATAATGAGTGGTGGGATCTGTTTTATTTTGTGTGAAGCATTCTAATCATTATTTCTAATATGGATTAATGACGATGTCCTGTTGTTAAAAGTGTGAACTGAAATCGTTTGAAAATTCAGTTAAGAATTCGGGATCGAAATAAAATTCATAAAAGGGGGAACAAAAGTAAGATTTCATCTAGTATCAATGGGGACAAACCAGAAAAAAATTGTTGATGTTCAAGATCTGCGTGTTAGGTTTAGAAATGACTATATCAAATGGAGCACCATAGAACACTCAACTCCTAAAGAAGAGAAAGAATAGTGCAGAAACAATAGTACACTATACAGAAAGGATAATTATTCCTTGTCCTGTATCCTACAATTCCATGCATGTTATCGGCTAAACCTGTCATGACTTCGGTATAATTCTCTCAAGTGCGCTTGTGATTCCCAGTTAAATTCAGAAGGAGAACTTGAACATTTCGGCAGCTGACATTTTTCCGATAGCTGCGTGAATTAACCAAGAAAAAAAAATTCACAGCATTTTCATGGAAATATACATAATTAATTTCTAATTAATATGCATCTATAGCTGCAGAAAGAAATGCTGCAATTTCATCAGCCAGAACATTTATTAGAAAATCTTAAAGATAAGCTTTGCTTCAGTGCATGTCCTCTTGACCGATAACGTTCATGGTATGATAATTACGAAAGACAATTCAGTTGTTCAGCTGTGGAGACATTCGTTTTAAATCTTTATTATTATTATTATTGTCATTATCAGTATCATTATAAAATAACCAGTTTAAGTGCTGAGACTGCTATAATGTAATGAGCAGATGTTGGATAGACGACATTGATCTTTCAAGATTATTTCAGGAAGGCAGCAGATGTCTTGCATTGTTCAACAGCCTTAGAGGAAAGGTCATTATGTCACGATGTTATCAATGGGGCTTTCCCAGAAAATTACACAATCTTGTTGCTTGCGGGATAATGCACAACCGTCTCTGCAGTTCGTATCAACCTTATAAATAAATAAACTGCAGCAGGCCTCCGGTGAAATCACTTAGGAAATTCGTGGAAATGCAGTTTTACGGGAAATCAGATAGACTCCCAAAGCAGCCTAAAAGGTTAAACAAAATAACAGATGTTTAATCCTTCTCTTCTATTTTCACGTCGCCCACGCAGCACACACCTGTAAATTCCTGAGAAGTTAAGACGCAGGATATACCATCATCAGATTAATTTGCAAAAAGGAGATGTGTGGAGTTGTGTACGTCTGTATCACATTAGTATTAAACCATTCGTGAACAACAACACGTCCTATATATCATTTATGTCCGTTTAAGCTAATATTATTTTGCAAGGCCATAATAAAGCAATGTTGTATGTCTTTGCTCTACATAATATTATGTTTATGCAGCCGGTACGCCATTCAGACAGCAAATTGCAGGATCTCTCTAAATATAATGTACTAACATGATTATAACTTCATGACTCGTGTTCAAAGGCTTTAAAATCCATTGTCAGCGCGAGACTAAAGAAATACGCTCTTGGAATTTTTCTGGGACGTGCAGTGTGACATGCTTTCGTCACGTGCGCCGGTTTAAGTAGTGTCATCTTCATAACAATCTGAGAAAGGCATTTCAAGGAAAATAAATGACCCCCAAATTCTTTCAGCAGGAAGACATTTTTTGACAAAGGACCGGAGGGAATGGCTGGCACATTATATGGCCTTTAGCGTCTTTACAGACGGTCTTAGCAGCTAGAATATTCACTTTCACTTTGACTGACAGCTTCTCTCGTGGCTTATTCTACCAATGTTTGACCCGAGAGTGCGATGGCAGTGATTGCAGGTCAGTCTTTTGGGTTCACTTTGGCGAGTGTTTTCATTCCGCCTCTGTCGTTTTGTCAGGTATGTTTCTTTTGCCTTGAAGTCTATTGCGAGCGTGCCACTGCGCAATTTTTGTCTCCATCTGCTTCGATCATTTGCAAGGTTCTCCCATTCATTGGGGTCGATGTTGAATGCTTTCATCGTGACCTTGCAAGTGTCTTTGAATCGCAGATGTGGCCTACCTCTGGGTCGGTTGCCAGTAGCAAGTTCCCCGTAGAGAATTTGTCTGGGGATGCGATCATTTTCCATACGGTGGAGATGTCCAAGCCACCGCAGTCTTTTTTTGCCTAGGAGAGCCTGAGTTGATGGAATGTTGGCTCGGCTCAGAACTTCGATATTTGAGATCCTGTCTTGCCACTTGATCTTGAGAATTTTGCGTAGGCAGCGCAGGTGGAAGGAGTTGAGGGATCTTTCATGTTTGGAGTAGGTGGTCCATGTCTCTGAGCCATACAGCAGGGTGCTTAGGACGCAAGCTTGGTACACGAGTACCTTTGTTTTGATGGTCAGCTTGCTATTGTTCCACACCCTTTTTGAGAGTTTGCCAAAAGCTGTGGCCGCCTTTCCTATTCTGGCATTTATTTCAGTTGTTATGTCTGTGCTACCACTGATGGTTGAGCCTAGGTAGCAGAATTTTCCCACTTGCTCCAGAGGAGAGCCATTCAGCATGATTGGGTTGGGGTTTCTCAAGCCTTGTGTCAAAACTACAGTTTTTGAGACACTGATCTTTAGCATGAATTTGTCACAGGCTTTGGCAAGGCTATTGATGAGAGCCTGGAGCGTGGTTTCATCGTGGGCCACGATTGCAGCATCATCTGCGAAGAGGAGCTCTTGTAACATAATATGCTCTGTACGAGATTTTGCTTTTAGTCTGGCAACATTAAAAATGGAGCCGTCCACTCTGGTGTTAATAAGTACTCCACCTGAACATTGACCAAAGGCATTCTTGAGTAGGGCTGCAAAATATATACCAAATAAGGTAGGAGCAAGAACACATCCCTGCTTCACACCGCTGTTTACAGCAAATGAATTGGATGTGCAGCCCTCAAAGTTGACACATGCCCTCATGTCAGTGTGGAAGGATGCAATAAGTTTTAGCAATGTTGGTGGACAGCCTATGGATTTAAGGACTGCATACAGGCCAGATCGGCTTACGGTGTCGAAAGCCTTTGTTAGGTCCACAAAGCATGTTATAAGCGGCCTGTTTTGTTCTTTACATTTTTCTTGGATTTGCCGAAGTGCAAATATCATGTCAATAGTTGATCGTTTGCTTCGAAAGCCACATTGTGTTTCTGGTAAGACTTTTTCCGCCAGTTGTTGAAGGCGGCAGAGGATGACGCGAGCAAAAGCCTTTCCAGTAATGCTGAGGAGGGATATGCCTCGATAGTTGTTGCAGTCGCCTTTGTCTCCTTTGTTCTTGTAAAGTGTGACAATTTTGGCGTCTCTCATATCATGTGGTATCACGCCTTCTTTCCAACACTGCAGTAACAGATTATACAGGTGTGGTAATAGTGGGCCTTTTAGGTCTTTTAATACCTCTGCAGGAATGTTGTCACTTCCTGTGGCTTTTCCAGCAGACAGGTGGTCGATTGCATTGGAAAGCTCGACTAAGGAAGGTTCAGCGTCAAGTTCGGCCATTATTGGCAGTTTTTGGAGGTGTTCCTTAAAATCTGGTGGAATATTTTTCTCAGTTGAATACAACAGAGAGTAATGCTCTACCCACCTATTCAGTTGTTCATTTTTATCTGTGATGGGTTCACCATTTACAGACTTAAGTGGGGCGCTCTTGGTGATGATTGGCCCAAGAGCTACTTTCATCTGACTAAAGGCGGTTTTCATATCTCCCTTTTCATTTGCCTCTTGTATGCTGTTACACAAGTCTGTCCAGTATTTGTTGGCGCAACGTCTTACCTCCAGCTGAAGTTTAGCTTTTGCATTTTTCAAACAAGTTTTTGTACTCTGATTGCAATTTTTGTTATACTCATTGAAAGCAGATTTCTTTTGCTCAATGAGAGGTAGGAGAATTTCGCTGTTCTGGGCTACCCAGTCGTTGTTTGAAACTTTATGCTGTCCAAAAGACTTGATGGCACAGTCATGAATTTTTGAACTGAGAGTGTTCCAAGTTTCATCTACCGAGTCACATTGGGTGACATTATCCATGCTTTCAGCAAATAACTTTTCAAATGACTTTCTATTTGATTCATCTCTGATTGCTGTTACATTGATCTTAGGGATTGAAGGGGCTTTTGATCTGTATATTTTCTTGGCCGAAATTTTGATTTTGCTGACTACCAGTGCATGGTCGGTGTCACAGTCAGCACTGTGGAGGGAACGAGTTATTTTTATACAGCCCAAACTCTTCCTCCTTGAGAGAATAAGATCTAATTGATGCCAATGGCCAGACCTGGGATGGCGCCATGATGTTCTTTGGCATCTCTTAAGGTCAAAGTACGTGTTTGTAACACATAATGAGTTTACGGAGCATAGCTCCAGAAGGCGCTGCCCGTTTTCGTTGATGTTGCCAATGCCGAAGTGCCCAATGCACTTTGGCCATGCGGAGTGATCTGCTCCCACTCGAGCGTTAAAGTCACCCAGAATTAGCAGGCCTTCGGTGAGAGGGATGTTGTGGAGAGTCCTCTGCAATGCCTCGTAGAAAATGTCTTTGGTTTCGTCAGAGGAGGTAAGTGTTGGGGCATAGACACAGATAATGTTGGTAAAACCAGACCGAGTGTTCAGTCTGAGTGTCATGATGCGTTCTGACACTCCAATTGGAGTTGCGATCGAATTGATAAGGGAGTTTTTTACGGCGAAGCCCACGCCGTGGATTCTCGGCTGTTCGCTGCTAAGGCCCTGCCAGAAGAAGGTGTAGTTTTCTTCTTTGACTGACCCGGAGTCGGGAAGTCGAGTTTCTTGAAGGGCAGCGATGTCGATGTTTAGTAGCTGAAGTTCTCGATCAATAATTTGGGATTTCCTGATGGAGTCAATATTAGTGAGATCTTGCTGTTGCAAGCCTGGGCGCATTGTTCTGACGTTCCAGGTACCAAGTTTTAGTATTTTTCTGTTTTTGCCAGGTGCACACTTTACGTCAGCTTTTTGACTTTTGGTCTAGCTCCAACCACCTTATGAAGCAGGCTGACGTGGCGGAACAACACCCAACTGCCTGGGGGCTGCCCAGGTTACGGCGGGCGGTAGTTGATCAATGCAGCTGAAAAGCCGCTCCCACCGACAGAGGGGACCCCTGGCGCTCATCCGTACGCCAAATGGATTGAGCTTATCACCGGTAACTGCCACCTCCCGTGTTGTGCCCATCCGTAACGGATGGCTGGAGTGTCCTCTCCAAATCGGAAATGGGTGGGCTTATAGAGGAGAGACAGACGCTTGCCAAGCCCGAGCAAACGCCTCCTCGTTTTGCTGCCTTGCCTGGGCTATTTTTAAGAGATGGTGCTTTGCCCAGAGGCACCACCCCTCTCTCTGCCATTCTAGTTAAACCCAAGGGAGAGACCAGGTCAATACATTTGGAACTAGTCCGGCTGCAGGAGATGCTGGAAGCCAGTTTGATGCAGTTCTCCCTGACAACCACCTTCGGGTCTCCACTCCTGATTTTCTGTCTGGGTTTACTCCCATAGCCTTTGCTATCATAGCAACACACAAGGCAGTGTGGTATTTGTATTCAGGGTTACCTTCCCCTAGTCTTCCTCTCTCCCGAGATGACCCACAAGACAGTGGGGGTGACAGTAGCAGGCTGTATTGTGTACTGTCATACAATAGCAGAAAACTCTGGCCTGACATCAGGCCATGAGGCTGGCACATTAACGCAAAGCAAATTATTGAAATTGCTCACTTCCATTCATGAAATAAACCCGTGACCTTGCGTCTTTTGTCATGGAATAAACAAAATTCGTTCATTTTTTTGTCTACCCCGGCACAACAACATCAAAAACATTCATGACTGTGCAACAGACCATGGGTATTTATTTGTTAGAAATAAAGAGTCCTCAGCTGAAAAATCCTCGAAGATTGTTCATTTCATTGCAGTCTTATTTTGAAGAGTAGAAAAAATACATGCGAAAAATGGACAATCATATTAAAAAGGAAATTGGGCCTCCATTGCAGTCAGAAAAGGCTTTTTAACCGTTGAATCCTAAATTCTACAGAATGTTCGCAATGTTTTTTTAATACTTTCGTTGATTTCCAGCTACAGTTGCTGAGTGGAACAGGAGAAATTGTTCCGACATTTTGACGCACTTGTTTCGTCTAGAATTAAAAAGTATGACAGGAAATTTCGTTCTGCTCCTCAATTTATACATTGGTGATCGAAATTCAACTCTAAAAATCACAGATCTGTGTATTCCCCGAGTCACCGGGCCAACTCGTTATAGTAAACGAAGTATCTGCAGCAGGGAGAGTAAGAGAAACATTTTATAATGATCAATGATTTTCAACCTAGGAGCTGTATAGGCATTTTCGGGGAGGCTTGATGGATGGACAGGGGTGCAGGAGCGCTAATGGGGCTGATAACCACCCCTCTCCCCAAACAAAATAGTCAAATAACGAAACTCTCTTGGAGGATTGAACACATTCCCGGATGACATTCCACTGTGTCACGTTCAACTGGGTGCGCTCGTGTGTGTATTTCCCGGAATTGCCTGCCCTTATAATAAATGTTCACCTTTAACACCGTATTTGGCAAAGGCGGAAGTACGACTCCATATTTCAGAGAAATTCAAAACGTAACTCAATGGGTAGAGCGGTGGCGATGCTACTATGAAATTAATGAAGCTTAAGCTTCGGGGCCCTAATCCCGGGAGGGGTTGCAAAGAGGGTAACAGTTCACGTTTCAGGGTCCCAAAGACGTACGCCCGCCACTGAGAATTGTGTAAAAAGGTCCATGGTGGCAACTTACTCTCGATGTCTCTTGTACCAGAAGTACCTGGCCAGACCGCAGCAAGCAAGATGGGATTGGCTGATCCGGCAGTAACACACCACCAGCACGGTGACGATGATGAGAATGACCGCGCTCAGACAGCCGGCCACGATGTAGAGATTTCTGGTGTGTTCTGGGTTGTGCATGATACCACCAGAGGCGTCCACGTCTTCCAGAATTGGGGAGAACAAGTCCACTGGAATAGATACAATATGTTCATATTTATCATCTTTTATGCATTGAAACATTTTGATCTAAGCTGTTGGTTGAACAGAATCGCGGACGACCAATTTCGTTCATTTTTTCCCAAGTGTTTCGGGATTCTTTATTTCGGTTAAAGCAATCATTGCCAGAAAGAAGGCACCTGGTTCTGATTTCTAGAGGAGGAACTTCAAAACTGTGGGGAGGGATTTTAGCTAGGGGAGGACTTGAGCTGGAACTACTAGCTGGGAAAGAATGGTTGTACTTTCCCCTCTGTAGAAGTTTTCTGATTTATTGAAAAAAGGATTTCTTCTTTCATTTGAATGCAATTGAAGAGCTTTTTTTCCAAAACTGGGTAGGTCAAAATTTGCATGAGTTATGACCCCTTTCACATAGTTATTCAAAATAAGTGTAAGACGCGGTGTAAGTGTTCAGTTACAACTTGAAAGTGTCCAGTTAAAACTTCGGATAAAGACGGGACATAACACAGCGTCTTATAGTAATTTTGAATATCTGAAAGGGGTCATAACTCATTCAAAATTTGACAAACCCAGTTTTGGAAAAACACTCTTCAATTGCCAAAGGAATTTATTTCCACAAAGTCTTTGAATAATTACCATTGTAAAAGTACAATGATGAAAAAGTTAACAGATGGGCAATGCAAACTGCGGGGCCAATTGAGGAAATCTGGGATCACAAGGGGAGGAAAGTGGTATGGGAGGCTGAGAATCACTGAGTTAAAGCCCTTTATTTAAAGCAGTCAGGCAAATCCTGGAAAGACATTTAGATAGACTCTTGAGAAAATGTAGGCTAGAAATAAATTTATATTATTTATATGTTTTATATGTTATAATGTCGGTCAGCCCGAAATATTATTATGAGTCACCAGTTGAACAATGGACTATATTTTACATTAATGGGATTGACATGGTGATTTGAAGAGAGTCATATTGAACTTAATATAGACTCTAAACTTTATAATTGAGCACACTGGAACGTAGTTTTCTTGGCTCAGCCCCAAAACAAATCAGCGGCAGTGTAACTTGGAAATGGAGTAGACTTTCATATCAAAGCAAAATATTCCATGATCTGCTACCGATGCTTTTTCGCCAGATCATTTTGAAGACAACTACTCACGAGTTCCTTGTCCCAAGTATTTGTCTGGCCAAGTGAGCGAGAAACGTCAAGCGAGTAGTCCTGTTGTGTGACATGTCAAAATGCGGAAAGGGGTGGTGGAGAGATAATGCTGACAAAGATAACTCACGTGTGAACTGGCAATTGGAGCCGGCATGTGAGTGAATACACAAGCAAGTGTGGGCATGGACACCATCTCTACAGTGACCGCCGTACTTGCAGGGGTTGGGATCACAGTCGTTGATGTTAATCTCGCAGAGGGTACCTGTTGGATGGATGGATGGATGGATGGACGAATGGATGGATGGGTGGATGGAAGGATGGATGGTTGAATGGATGGGTGGATGGATGATGGGTGGATGGACGAATGGGTGGTGGGTGGATGGTAGGATGGATGGTTGAATGGATGGGTGATGGATGATGGGTGGATGGCTGGCTGGAAGGATGGATGGATGGATGGATAGTTACAATTATGGATAGATGGATTGTAGGATGGATGGGTACTTACATGCATGTGATCTATTACTGCCATTTGATTGCAGATGTCTCGTAAACATGTACATCTACGTAGTAATAACAACAACAAAATCTATCTCAGGATAATGGAAACTACAAGGTTTTACAGTACCTGTGTATCCTTCAGAACACATGCAGCTGAAACCACCATCATGATCCTCTCCACATATCCCATGTTGTGAGCAGGGATTGGGGATGCATGGTGGGATCTGCCGAATGGAGAAAAGTTAATTTTAGTAAGAACTACATTTTTTTTCAAGTTCAGATGGCGTTTTGTCCGAGATAACTATAAGATGCTGAGAACATTCCTCCTTACAGATTAAGTCCGCGAACGGAGTGAGTATTCTTTATATAAGGAGCTGTTGTAATGACCACTGTTGACGTCTTGGATAGATACCCGCACAGCAAGAGAGGGAATTTGGCGAATTGATTTCATGCTCCAAATTGATTTCATTTTGTCTTTAACTGAAAGTTAAAACAGCCACGAGAGAAATTCGAAATTTGGTTTAAGATATGACCATTTTGTACCTTAATATTTCATACAATGTGCTTGCAATATTAACCCTATACCTATTAGGGATGATTCTTTTCTAGGATTGAACGAAGCGCCTTTACTTTAAATTATGTAAATCTTGCAACAAGCTTAAAGATCGGCGTTGAATGCTTGTGGTAAAACCTTCATTTGTTGTCACCAAAGACGAAATTTCCCGCTTTTACTCACCTTCCTCCATCATGACAGGGAAACTTGCTTTCATGTCTATTTTTGAAAAAATAGAGTGACCCTCAAAGTCCCAAGAGAGGGAAAAAAGTCAAATTGTCTACTATGTTAGTTTGGAGTATTCGTGCTTAGTGTAGTTTCGTTACCACATTATTTCTCCATAAACTTAAATGATTAGGGAAAATTACATTAATATTTGATATGTAGGGTGTACGAACCTACAGGATAATCCTCTTCGCTCAATAGGTATGTTTCTGTCCCTGCATGAAGTTTTATTATAATAATATAGCACAATGGGCTCCAGAGAGCTAAAGCCAGATTGTGACAATATAAATTTGTCTACTTACTTTTTCAGTGCAGTCTGTCCCTGCCCAGCCCGGCTTGCACTTGCAGGTAAATTCGTACGGATCAGTAGCCAACTCGTGACAAAAGCCGCCGTTCTTACACGGGCTCAAGGAACACATTTTAAGACGTTCCGAGCACGTGTCACCTTGGTAACCTGTACGTCAAGACAGTTACAGTCTCTTTGAGTGAAATTCCAGCTTATTAGGATTATAATAAACAGCTTCTCGCTTATTTTATGCCAGCCAGGCATATTTTGTTACTAAAAGACTTGGCCTACAGGAAAATGCACCCTACAAGGCTGAAAAATTCATGACTGAATTGAGGATCTTGTTCTGCCAAGATCTGACCAGCGATTCTACACAATGAAACCGTATTTTCTTTCGAAGTCTTCAATGACTCATGAGCAGTAATTAGCTGTATCATAGTGGGAGCCAATGTAGCCATTGGCGTCACATACCTGACAGAGCACTTCACCAAGAGTATATTTATATTTGTAGACTGTTGCTGTACCGACTTATTTTAATGCGATCTTAATGGAATGGCAAAGCTATGATGCTAACAATTCAGTGTGTACATTGCCAAAAAGAGTAACCAACCAGGTTTAATGACACTTACAGTAAACACAATGAATGGTACCCCTGGAAAAAATGCGTTCTTTAAAATTTCTGGCTAATTTCTTGCACTGGAACACCCCCCCCCCCCATCCCCACCCCGCAAATCTTTGATGCCCAGGGAATATACTTCATCTGTCACTGTCAAAGTTTCCATGTTCGACTTACCCTGATGACAAAGACATTTGAATCCATCTCGTTGGTCTACACACTTTCCATGGACACACGGAGACGGCTCACAGTCATTGATGTCCACCTCACAGTGTGTCCCTGTCAGACCCGGCGGGCAGTCACACTCAAAGTTGGTGCTGTTCCCCGTGCAAGTACCGTTATTATTGCACTCGACGAGATCACATAAATCCAGTATCTTGTTTTGGCAGTATGTGCCGGAAAAACCTGGAAACAGATGTACGTACAGCCAGTTAAGTTAGTCTTATAAGTCACGTGGTGAAATCTGGACTAAGGTGAAATTTTTATTCCTCTTTCAGAAATCAAAATAAAATGTTTGTAAAACGATTTCAAGCAAATATGTTTAACTGAATGCAGAAGAATGGCTAATATTTCATATTATATGTAACCCTCAATTTCCATAGAAAATTATTTCCCCCTTTGAAGGTGTTTGTTTTTAACCAAAAAGTCCGATTTCGCCAGATCCGGTCACATTTTTTGTAATCTCTCAGATCCACCAATCTAGTTTTAAGTGGCGTTTATGACGCACGTAAAACCTCAGAACGGCCTGGATATTGGTGATCCTTCATTAATTTTGTTATATTGATTATTGACTCGACACATCGCCAAACTGTACTGCTCGTGAGATAATTAGATCTGACAAAATAAGCAAAGCATGTGTAAAGGTCTTTACAGGCTACCAAGACATAAGAGCAGAAATCGTGTGTGCTCAGACTTTGGGTAGAGCAGGACAGACCAGAACACGCATGTAAGCCTACGCCAGCGCACAAATGAAGTGATCGACTACTGTCACTTCGCATTGTGTTCCTACGCCCTCTCAGGGCCAAGCGGAACGAGCAGAAATAAAGTCCGGCTCATTTCGTACTGCTGTGCTCTGGTCGCAATTTGAACACCCCTGTTTTATCTAGTATAACTTTCATTTGCGTTGCTCTGTTTTGCTGGCAATCTCTAAGGAAGCAGATATCTATTGGCATGGCAGCATGATGGCCTTGAGTAAAAAAATACAGTGCACTCTCCCGATTACGACATCTCCGAATAACGACATTCTCCCGATAACGACATTGACCCACGGTCCCGATTTTTTTACTATATGTTATTAGTAATAAAACTCTCTAAATAGCGACATACTTTTTAGACCACTCTCCGGATAACGACATTGAGTTAGCAATAATCGGCTGTGACTTTGCTAGATACAAAAATAAAAATAGCTAAAATATTGTTTCCGGTCAGTTTCATTTCATTCTCTGAGCCAATAAAAACACTTCTTTTCCGACCAATGAAATGTCCTACCAGAGGCACCTCATAGCCAATGAGATCGCTTTGTTATCGGCCAATGAGATCGCTTTGTTATCGGCCAATGAAAACACACCTGTGTCTATTGTCGTCGGAACAAAAAGGGTGACGCGCCTTAAATGAGTCAGTCATCACATCGCTGACCGCTGAATCGATTGTATTCACCGGAGAACAATAACGCACCCCAAGATGTCGACAGAGGGAAAATGACACACAAAAAAACAACAACAACAAAAAAACCAAACAAAAAAAACAAAACAACACACACAACACACACACACACTTCGTGTATTTTACATGTTTGGAAAGTCCGATCACTGATCACCCACTATGGTTGGTGCGTTACATTCTAAGGGTCTAACCACACCCCTTTTTCGGCCATCTTGAAAATCTCCGAATAACGACATGTTCCCGATAACGACATGCACCTCTGGTCCCGAGCCATGTCGTTATCGGGAGAGTGCACTGTACATTCCAACGCTTCCAGCAAATATCACTTATAATGACAAACACCAAAATTTGAATGGCGATCATGGATACTTTTGATTTGAAGACAAATCGCTACTCTTCACCATTCTTACCGAAAGGACAAGTGCAGATGTACTCGTGTGAATCATTACTCGGGTGTGAGCAAATACCACCGTTTCTGCAAGGGTGACTGAGGCAGGAATCGAAAATTTCACAGTTGTCTCCCCTGTAGTTTCCACAGCAGTGACACTCGAAGTTTGGCTGCAGTGAGAGATACCAGTAGTTGAGTTTATGACTAGCAACAAGTGTAATGTTTAGCAACGATTGTACAGTGAGTGAGTATATGGTTTGCAATAGGGGTAATGTTTAGTAAAGATATTACAATAGGTGAGTGTATGGCTTGCAATAGGGGTAATGATTAGTAAAGATAGCACAACAGGTGAGTGTATGGCTTGTAATAGGGGTAATGTTTAAGTAAAGATAGTAGGTGAGTTTATGGTTTTTAATTAGGGTAATATTAAGCAGAGATAGTACAATAGGTGAATTTATGGCTTGCATTAGGGGTAATGTATAGCAAAGACGATACAATAAGTGCGTTTATGGTGCGCAATAAGGCTAAGGTTCAGAAAAGATAGTACAGTGGTTGAGTTTTGGGGTTGTTCTTTTTTGCAATGAGGGTAAAGTTAAGTAAAGATAGTGGAATAGTTGAGTTTGTGGTTTGCAATGAGTCTAATGTTTAGTAGCAAAGCATACTGTTGTCATTGTTGAAGAACACAGGGAAGAAAAATAGACACCGAGTCCCGTACAGAGATAAGTATTGTCTAAACATTGACAGAAAATGTCACCAATAATACTAACAAGAAAGACAGATTGATACATAGATAGATAGACAGACAAACGGACAGGCAGACAGACAGACAGACATCAGACGGACAGAAAGGTTGATAATAATAGATAGATAGATAGATAGATAGATAGATAAGATAGATAGATAGATAGATAGATAGATAGATAGATAGATAGATAGATAGATAGACAGATAGATAGATAGATAGAAGCTCAACTGTCATAATCACTCTATTCCGCGTTGAACGGAAAGCAAGCTAGAACTAAAGCCTAGACTGCACTGGGTCATGAGAACCAAGTAGCCACACGGGCCGACCCAGGGTCTAGTAAATGTCTATGTGTGCTGAATGCGTCGTGAAGGAAAGATGAACTACGTTATTTGTCTAACACCCCACATTTTGTTTTTTATGTTAACTAAACCAAACCATGATGGACTGATGGACTGGACTATAATTGTCCAAGACTGGAATTGTAATAACCTGCCCATAATATCCAGTAGTGTAGAGAAGGGGGAGAGGGGAGGTAGGTAAAAATCTCTCTCTCTTTCTCTCTCTCTCTCTCTCTTTCTCTTTCCCTCTTCTCTCTCTCTACCCTTCTCTCTCTCTCTCTGTCTGTCGCCCCCACCCATATTTCCTATTTCCCAGCCCTATGTTGCTACCCTGAGGGTACAAAAAGAAAACCAGATGATAGACAGACAGACAAACAGGCAGGGAGGCAAACACACAGACACAGGTTTGGAAGGTCATAATAATCCTGACGAAAAGAAATATAATAACAGTAATAATAATATGATAATAAAACTCATCCTTACCACTCCCCTCCCCTCCCTCATTCCCCCTCTCCTCCCTCACCCCCCCCCCAATAAAAAAAAAAACAAACAACAACCGCCGACCGGCGCTCCACTGTGGCGACGACGTGTCTGCTCCAGTTATAACTCGGCTGCGATAGCACGAAGGCAAATTTCCCCAAAAAAATGGGATTAAAGAAGTATACACATACAAATAATAATAATAATAATACTGTAGGCAATTTTATTATTAATTTCTCTTAACTCTGTGCAATTTTCATATCAACTGTTTTCTTTCTGTTTGAAGTGTCGTGTGAGCTTAAGAAATAATATTTATAAGCTTTTGATATCGGTAATATCTGACAATATGTTATTTAAAAATAAAATATAAATGATACAAGATGAAACAGATCAGAGAAAAGCTGCGTTTTACAAATAACAACTAGATCAAAGAGCCCCGTTGCGTTGTTTGACACACCGTCAAATGAGATCAAAGGAACTTGATGAGGCTACGCGCAAGTTTGACATGATTTTCCACCTGTTGAGTCGGGAGAGATAATTCTCGCTGTGTTCAGAAAATAAAAATGCAGTGAAAGACTCAGGCCTTGTTTCCTTTAGGGATGTTCAGTGATGGAGCAAAGATAATGGTCCAGATAAATGGAAGGGACATCACTCGATAATGGCAAAATCAAAGGGGGATGACTGAAAAAATTGGCAAATGAAATGCGAAAGGTAGATTTTTCATGAAGGATATTCACCAATCTCAATGGCCGTGCACTGGTCGAGGAAGGGGGTGGGTTGCAGGGGGGTGGGAGGAGGAAGAGGAGGAATAGAAGGGGGTGGTTCCGAGCGTACAGAAAGGGTACATGGGGATGTAAAAAGTCGCCAAATTCGGGAATAGGCCTACATACCTTATGAATTTGTTTGTTTTTGTTTGAATAACTCTTTAATCCCATTTGGGAAATTTGCCTTTGTGCCATTGCAGCCCAGTTATAACTGGAACAGGCACGTCGTCGCCACAGTGCAGCGCCGGTCGGCGGGGTTTTTTGGGGGGGGGGGCGGGGGGGGGGAGATGAGGGAGGAGGGGAGGGAATGGTAGGGATGAATTTTTATTTAATTTTGCCCGGGCAGCGGCCTATTCGGCCTGCTCTTTTCGATTTCCAACTGCCAAGGTATCTTTAACGTGCGCAACGTGCACACGGGCCCTCCGATTTTTTTTTCGTCCTTATCCGAGAGGACTAGGTACTCGATCCTACCCCCAATAGGATCAGGGACACGAAAACATGAGAAAAAATCCCAAACTTCCAACATGCCTGCATCGGCCGAGTTTTGAACCCGGGACCCTTGGCATGAGAGGCGAGCACCTTGCCTCTAGACAACCCTGTCCCCTAAGACAGTATCCTACTGTGTCTTATGCATTTTCCACCATTCTCAAAGACACCTGTGGCGCAACAGTTTTAAGGCCTTACCCCAAGCGCGCACTAGCCTGTTTTGATCAGGCAACTACGTGACAGACGCACTTGGATGGTGACTTGACGAATTTCAGTGAGAACTGTTCAAGTTTATGGACTGTTCTCCCTCTTTCATCGAAATAAACAGACCAAAAACAAATGCACCAAACAAGTCCAAAATACGAGACTAAAATATCACTGAAATTCGTCAAATCACCATCCACATATGTCGGTCATGTAGTTGCCTGATCAAAATAGGTTAGTGCGCTCCAGGGCTAAGAGTCACATGAGGCCACTTGGTCTTCGTTTCAAAAGATCGCGCAAGTGATTTACCTGGTCATCAAATGACACACACACTCCCCACCCACTACACATTGCTCCGTGTGTCCGGTGGCAGGAGCTGGACTTGACCGTGATGTTGATCCTTAGGCCAAACGAACAGCTTACCAATGGGCTGAGGTCGGAGTCCGCTGTAGAGAGATAAACAGATTGACTGATTGTTTATTTGATCGACTGATTGACTGGCTCTTTTGGTTGTCGGTTGGTTGATGAGGGAGCGGATTGATTGTATGATTGGTTGACAGATTGACTGGTTCTTTTTGACTGATTGGTTGATTGATTGCTTGCTTACTTATTTGATTACTTGATTCACTGACTGACTGATTGATTGATGGATGGATGGATAAATGACTGGATGGATGGTTGGATGGTTGATTGATTGCTTGCTTGCTTGATTTACTGACTGACTGATTGATTGATTGATGGATGGATGGATAGATGAATGAATGGATGGAATGATGGGTAGGCGGGGGATGGTTGATTAATTGATTGACTGATTGAATTGTTGGTAGGTTGATGCACAGAGAGACAGACAGGCAGGCAGACAGACAGAGAAAATGAGTTACATCGTTTTTTTTAGTCCTTTCTGTCCATCACTTTGTCGGTCAACTAGTCTTCAACTGAAGAACTTCAGCGGCATAAGCTTTCATCAAAGACGAACAAGGAACCATTTTGTCGAACAAAAAAACGGACACACGTTGTCTTCTTCATATAGCATGATCCTGCTCTAGTGCTTATTCATTAGGGCTGTCCATAGTCTCCAGACAAGTATCTTTTATCACATAAGATCAAAAGATGGGAGGAATCTGTGCCAAATGTCAGCAAGACTAAGAGTACTCTCATCTGTCCCTCAAAGCTAATCTGTTCCCATAGAAACAGGATGCGTCTAGGTAAATGTTCACAACCGAAGAAATAAGATCTGAAGAAGTCAGTGAAGGCGGCCCCGTGTTTCAGTACTCTTGTTGGTAGATCTTGTTGGTATCCATCTATCTATCTATCTATCTATCTATCTGTATGTCTGTCTGTCTGTCTGTCTGTCTGTCTATCTATCTATCTATCTATCTATCTATATGTGTGTCTGTCTGCCTATCTAGCCATCTGTCTATCTATCTATCTATCTATCTATCTATCTATCTATCTATCTATCTATCTATCTGTCTATCTATCTATCTATCTAGCTATCTGCCTGTCTGTTTGTCTGTCTATCTAGCCATCTGTCTGTCTATCTATCTATCTATCTATCCATCTGTCTGTCTCTATCTATCTATCTATCTATCTATCTATCTATCTATCTATCTAACTATCTATCTATCTATCTGTCTGTCTGTCTCTGTCTGTCTATCTATATATCGTTTTTTCGTTCTGTCCGTCTGTCTTTCTGTTTGTCTGGTCTGTCTGTCTGTCTGTCTATCTGTCTGCCCACCTCCCTGCCTATGTGTCTGTCTGTCTGCCTGCTATTCTATCTGTCTAGTCACCTGTCTCTTTGTCTATCAGCCTGGCTGTCTGTCTTTCTATCTATTCACTTATCCGTCTAATTCACCGTGTTCTGCTGTATCATTATTTCTTCTTATCTCGACATCAGACCTCGCTATTCTATCATATCAGGTAAAGGTAGGGACACTGTAAAGCATGTTGACAATGCATAATATATTAATTAAATTGCTGATCCATTCTTTGACAATATTCCACCAGGAATGCAGTCTGTGTACATTATAGTATTTTGCTTGGGTATGCTTATGTGTCCTTCAAGATGCATATTTGTTGTTGTTGTTGTTGTTGTTTTTCTTTAACAACATCTTTTATAACAAAGGTGAGGGATTGTTGTATTGCGCAAATGCCAACAGGTGTCTGGCTTGCGTAACTTTGAGGATATAGGTCACCTTAACGCACTTTGAAGAACAGAGATAAAATCTGGCCCTATCGTGAAATCACTTGTGTATTTGCACAACTGCAGAGAACAGGCAGACAGACAGATAGACAGGCAGACAGAAAGATAGATAGATAGATAGATAGATAGATAGAAAGAAAGATAGATAGATAGATAGATAGATAGATAGATAGATAGATAGATAGATAGATAGATAGATAGATAGATAGATAGATAGACGGACGGACGGACGGAGGGATGGATGGATAGATAGATAGATAGATAGATAGATAGATAGATAGATAGATAGATAGTTAGATAGATAGACAGACAGACAGACGGAGGGATGGATGGATGGGTGGATGGATGGATAGATAGATAGATTGATAGATAGACAGACAGATGGAGGGATGGATGGATGGATGGATGGACGGATGGGTGGATATATAGCTAGATAGCTAGATAGATAGATAGATAGATAGATAGATAGATAGATAGATATATAGATAGATAGATAGATAGATAGATAAAACTAAAGGTACCGCGCCACGTCACCGCTCGAAACCAGAAAGCTATGCTGGGCTGGAAAGTGTCTATTGAAGCTAGCTGACCCGCGTTGCATACTAACATCTAGAAGAATGCGACACACTGATGAATGAAGTCTGCCCTGTCCACGATGACTGATTGTTCATTACGGGAGAAATTGAACCAAAATCTACTTATTGATTTACTTACCAATGAAATAATTTGGCCCGTCTTGGAGGAAATTCTGGGGCACATCGAATGATTGGTTGGTTGGTGCGTCTAGCAGTGGTACACCGCGTGATGTGTTGCACGTGATAAACCCAATCTCATCCACATTGTAAGGCATGAAGGGAAATGCAGTCCCAATGTCAAGTGGTACAAATCTGCAGAGGATCAAGAAGAAGAAGGTATTGTTAACGATCTCTTGATTCAACAAGACTGATTGATTTCTCCGAAATCAAGCGGCTCTTCAGTGATAATGACCCTAAGGCATTGGATCAAGTCTGTCTTGTCTAGATTTTGTGGACTACAGAGCTGAATGGGACCAAAGATACTAGAAACGATAAGATGAGACACTGTCTTCTTCTCACCACTAAATAAACGTGCACACAATTTGCACCCTGATCGGGAGAGGGCCCCATGGCGCGTAGTATGAAAACAATGCTTGATATAATGGTAAATTTATGTTACAAAATTGTGACAGTGCTACTGCTACTAAAAAAAAAGAAAAAGTAGCCAGAGCTTTCCCACAGCGATTGAGGTTATAATTTCACAATAAGTGACGCAAATTAAGGCCTGAACAGTGAACAAAAATTCAATATTTTCTCTATTTGGCTGTATAAACTACGGCCCTTTTCATGACTTCCCCGCGTTTGCCCCTAGGTGGCGGTGCGAAATCTGTGCACTCGAAAAGCACTAGCCGTCTCATCTTATCAATACTAGTATCTTTGGCGGGACTGAGGGCACTGGCGAGAATGAAACAAGCCTCTGTCCCGCTAGTTAATTCAAAGGAAGTTCAAGTGTGTTAAAACAGATTTGACACAGTGCATTACTGGACTAAATTGTAATGAAATATCACTTTCTTAACCCTATAGGAGCGGAAAAGAAACAAATACCATACAGGGTGGAACAAAGACAAATATTAAAAATATCATTCTGTAACATTTCTGTAGTGTGGGGAAAAAAAGACAAATGTTATAAAATAGCATGTACAGTTGAAAAATGACACTTGGTATGAACTATCTATATTGTGTAGAGAGGATTTTTTTGTTGCTGTTATTTAGTTAGGGTCCAGTTCTGAGCTGAGACCTACGTGTCGTGTACAGGTATAGGCACATCCAGTCATTTCCAGGAAACCAAAAATCAGAACTCTTGTTTGACGGGCAGTCTCTTTTTTCTAAGGAGCTCTTGTAGCCTCCCCCCTCAAGAGTTTCAGTTCTTCATTGAAAAGCATTTGGTGTACGGACCATTTGATTAACTGACTGACTACCAATAGTTTGCTTACGATGACCCACACAACACTGCCCACTCTGGGAGTCAGTGACCATCCAGTACAGCTAACAGGTACCTCAATAAGAAGTAATAATGATCATTGGAAACGGAACTTAGAAACATAAATCTATGTATGTATGATTTTCGCGTATTACTTGAACTGGGTGGATTTTTTTTGTTTTTTTATTTGAACCGCTCAGGGCGGCTTGTGGAAGTGAAAAAAAAAAACTCAGCATTTTAAAGCCGTACCATTCCGATCAGATAAATTGCATGTCAAACTTCTATTTCAATGCAGCTGTAGAAAATCGGGAGAAATGCAAGAAAAAAATAAAAACATAGACAGTTGAAATGAAAATTAATCTTCATTTATTTCCTAATGCCACTTCTGGAGCCCGCTGTGAGATTTATGGCTTAATGTCAAGCTTGATGGAGAGTTTCGAACTAAGTGGATCACAAGATTTCTAAGTGTCCATTAACATTTGCTGAGGTTTTTTAAGAGTCTTTCCATCTCATGTGACAGGAGCAAAGACGATATTTTAGCAGGAGAAATTGTCTTTTGTCTCAGTGTCAGTGTAAATGGTGAACAATTAGTGACGCCATCAAACATTTACATGCAGAATAATGTATCTGAATGCCAACTGTTGTAAATAAAGAAACAAAGGTTGTTTTTGCATGGACTGCTTTCCCAGGCATCCTCAAAATTATTTTTTAACAAAATGCGAGTGCCGTCAGGCCCCGATACTTATACCTGGTCCTAACCTAGCCGGCATGCCTACGCCATTCTGACGTAGCTTTGTGTAGCATTCCCCTGGGATTGGCAGGATAACCGTACTTTCTAGACCTCTATGAAATAGCCACATGATCAGAACAAAGAACCCGAAAGAATAGGTCGCATTAGTATATTGCGGGGTGTCTGAGCAAACACCGTAACTCAAAAATTTTCGATTTATTATTATTATTATTGCATATTCTGTTTCGCCTTGGTAATTACTGCGTTCTGACATGATGCGAATTCCATTATCGAATTATTTGACCTAATTATTGATGATGATTTAAAGGTCGTAACAGACATTAAAAATTGATACTTTATGTCAAACTTTCAAATCGCTCTCTTGTAAAATTTACAAAACTGGCGATAGGGTTTTTTCGCAGGCACCCTACGAGATGACAGAACTTTCTTTCAGTGTGTTTCTTGGTGAACTAATACACTGATTTATTAGATAAAAGGCGATGTTTAGTATACAGAGATGGGCACTGAATAAATATAGGCTGAATTCTTTCAGGACTATGTCACTTTGTCATCAACACTTGTTGTTTTTTTTTCATCATAATAATGATAGGAAGGTGAGTTGACGTCGGTACCGAAAACGCAACAGTTACTATAGGGAGATGCATGTAATAAGATATACTCAATGAGCACAGGCCAAAGCGTTATATCACTTTAATTTGGTTGTTGTCAATATTCCAATTTGTAGCTATTATCATAGCGGTTTATATGACAAAAAGTCTTTATTGTGTTTCCTGATGAAATGTGAGCGCATTTGAAGAACACAATAGTTAATACAGGAAGAGGTGACAAGGTGATCTAGAGGCAAGGTGCTCGCCTCTCATGCCAAGGGTCCTGGGTTCAAAACCGGCCCGGTGCAGACATGTTGGAAGTTTTTGGGATTTTTCTCATATTTTCGTTCCCTGATCCTATTGGGGGGGGGGGGGGGTAGGATCGAGTACCTAGTCTTCTCGGATAAGGACGAAAAAAATTCGGAGGGCCCGTGTGCACGTTGCGCACGTTAAAGATACCTTGGCAGTTGGAAATCGAAAAGAGCAGGCCGAATAGGCCTATGCCCGGGCAAAATTAAATAAAATTCATCCCTACCATTCCCTCCCCCTCCTCCCTCACCCCCCCCCCCGAAAAAAAAAAACCGCCGACCGGCGCTGCACTGTGGCGACGACGTGCCTGCTCCAGTTATAACTGGGCTGCAATGGCACAAAGACAAATTTTCCCAAATGGGATTAAAGAGTTATACAAATACAAATACAAATACAAAATACAAATCTCCGGTGGACACTTAATGAACAGAGAGCGAGTGGGTTATGTCACTTTAATTGGCTAGTTACCATCACAACTGTTTTTACCTGAGGACATTCCCTGTCTGTAGTTGTATGGGGTGCAGCTGAACATCGGTTTCATTATCAGTTGTGAAGATTTCATCTGCTACATCCACATGAGAAAGGTTGCAGCCTTCTACGGTATGGCACGTAAGCTGGAAGGGAAAAAGAAAGGTATTCATTATTTTTTAAATCTTATTTCTTAGTGTTATTATACACATTTTCACTACATTCTCTTTGTGTTATTTACTATATAACTGCCGCCATATATTGCCAAGCACTCTGATCGGCGGCCATTAGATACGAACGCTCCGGGGGAGTTGGGGTGGGGGGGGGGGGTGCCTCCAGCGTACGAAATGTGTACATTGGGGAGGAAGGGGATGGGGTGTTCTGGTACCATACGTACGCTTTTAAATTACGACAATGCATTATATAGTTTTGATTTTTTTACTTTTTTTTTTTAATGCAGCAAATGAAGTTGTCAGATTATTATGGCCTTCCATAAAATTGAATGGTGTCCTTTTTGCCTCAGATGTTTGAGGATGAGAAAAGATCAGATTGTGTTAATGTGTGAAAGTGGGAGTAGGATGAATTGATCTTATGTTAATCCTGTTTCTGATTTTAGTTCAGCGCCTTAGAGCATATCATTTTTTTTTTTAATTTGAGCCCTATACAAGCAAATTATTACATTACATTACATCACTCACTTTCTCGATGGTCCCTAATCTCTATAGAATAACAGACTGATAAATCAAGACAGATCCTCTTGGTCAAAGTAAGGAGTGGATAGCACGGACGTTCCCTGCGCCGGAGGGCATTGCACTTGAGTTCAGATCTGACAACAATGGCTTCTATAATTTCCTGATTAGGCGGCACATGATTAGATTGTACTTTCTGCCCGAGGAGGTAATATCAAACTGAATGGCAAATTTCTTCCTGGGTCTTAAAACTCGGATAAATACAGTGTCAGTAGGTACTCGAACGGAATTTGCTTAGGGACCACCATAAATAATGTAAGCTAGATTTTGGCGATCCCCCCCCCCCCCTCACGCTCCACCCAAATGCTACCTTTAATCCCTGACTTGACCCCTTCCTCCTTTTACGAGCATACTACAACCATCAAAATGAGCGAATATCCATGACTTTGTACAAGGCCTTGACATTCTGAAACTTCAAATGTCATCTTGCACGGACTGTTTGAGTGTTTCATTAGAACCGATAAAAAGTGCTAGGTTTGATTTGAAAACCCCACTTTTAACAACAATAAACATGTATGCACGCAGCACATTTAGCAAATGAGCTCCTCTATCAATATTTAACAAAATATTATAAAAAAAAAAAAAACAACAGAAAATCTGTGGGGCGGCTTTAAGTCTTGAGGCAAAGTCAAAATGTGGCAAAAGAAACAATTATATGTGGCAAAATCTCGCGTAAGAAATAACAATTAACTCGCGCTGAGTCGATATATTATTGCTTCAGCTTAAATATGTTAATAATTTTAAAATAAGGCACAAATCTACATTAAAGTCCAGGCCAGAAAAGATGAACCACATCCACTGTGTCATTTATTTTTTTATTTTTTTGCGCTTTCATCATTACACCCCACCGTTTCAGCAAGGCCGTTTAAATGGGACAGCGGAAATGAAATCCCAGCATGCACACCGAGCCTAATGCGGAGTTACTTCCTGTGTGACGTCTGTCAAAATCCTGGACAGGAATGGAGTTCTGTTTTCTTTTTTTTTTTTCTGGACTTTCGTGAGATATTCTTTCTTTAGAAAGTATGGGTGCCATTGTGACTGCTGTCCCTAGCAATTAGCATCCTATTGACAAGAGAACTAGTTAGATGAACAGACAGACGGTCGCATACACGTCAAAAGGTATTTTATTTCAGAGAAATATATTTTGGTGTTGGTCTGATAGTTTCTGAATTTACACAGAGGATGGGGGGGGGGGGCGTGGGGGCTGGATATCAGGAAAGTGCGAGGGGGGAGATGGGGAAAGGAGGGCGGGTTGGCAAGGGGGGCAGGATTTGGATAGTGATAGAAAGAAATCCAATGGGGAGAGGAGGGGAGATAGGTAACAAACAAAAAAAGGGGTTGGGGGGCGGCGGGAGATTTATGGATAGTGCTAGAAAAGAGACCAATATAATAATAAAATTTATCACAGCATGAATAGAAACAGATTGTACGAAATGGGCGCACTTTTCGCACACACACATACACGCACACACACACACTCACACACAATTCCTTGCATAGGATCTTCACAATGCTCGGTTCAGCTCAAATACAATCACACTAATGCATACACTCCCTCCCCTCCCCCCCCCCCCACCCCCAATTTCGTATACAATCAGAGAATTACTCAGGCGCAGACCCAACATTATGATTGTCTTCCAAATGTTTGTTGTTGAAATGATTGTCTACCAAATGCCGTCGACCAGCTTTCCAAATGTCTACCAAGAGTCTGTCGACCAAATGTCTGCTGGCCAAATGATTGTCTGCCAAATGTCTATTGTCCAAATGATTGTCTATCAAATGTCTGACGGCCAAATCTTTCAAATGTCTGTCCGCCAAATGAGTTTCTACCTTAAGTCTGTGGTCCACATGTCTGTCTGCCGGGTGTCTGAGCACCAGGAGAAGCGCAATAGTACAACAGACATTTGCTAGAGAAATAAATCTCTCACAGTTCCCTACAAATGATGCTTTTCAAAGCTGCTCACATTACATCAATTGGCATTAAAATACTCTCCCGTTTTTATCTACTCCTATGAAGATAATGATCTTTTCTTTGATAATAACATTCCAGATAATGGGAGAATGGTATTCATTGCAGACGGAAATGGGGTTCATTACTTGCAAAAATGGGATCTCATGAAATGGAAAAGGGGGATCCTATTTAATGAGAATATCATGGAAATAAAAAAGTAAAAATCGGTTTAACCGCAAAAAGGCGGATTCTGGAATAATGGATGAATGGGCATTTGTATTGCGGTGTTTGATGGGAACAGACATTTCTTATAGCGTATTTCCAGATGGTAAAAAGAGGCGCAGCTGACATTTTATTTTGGCGTGACTGCGTTTAGCCAACGACAGGCAATAACATTGTCCATGTGAGTTTCTGCAAAATGTGGACGGGACCGGAACTCATCCCGAAACATCAACGGGAGCTTCGAAATTGCTGGCATTTCTGGAAATGGTTTCACTGGTGGTAGTTTTTTTTTCCCTTCTCCTTCTCTGTCTTCTCCTTTACTCTTTCTTCTTCTCCATCATTATCTTCATCATCTTCTTCCGCTTCTTCCTCTGTTAGTGTTCGTTTTTATAATTGTTGTTGCAGTGCTGAGCATGGTCGAATTCCAAGTTCAAGTTCAAGTATATTGCGGACTCTCAGTGAGTGAATGAGTGAGTGAGTGAGTGAGTGAGTGAATGAGTGAGTGAGTGAGTGAGTGAGTGAATGAGTGAGAGAGTCAGTGAGTGAATGAGTGAGTCAGTGAGTCAGTGAGTGAGACAGCGGTACTAGTAAAATGTTTATTTAAAAAAAAAAAACATATACACTGTCAGAGACGTTTTTTTTCACTCTTATGCTTGGACAGACCCACACACACGCATATAAACATGGAAACATGCACGTAATAAGTTTGTTTCAACAGCAGCAGTGCGTCACATGCATTCAAAGATTACACTAGGCAATAACAACAGCGTGATTTCTCTGAAGAGATTCCTTTTATTAATGTCCTCAGACATCGTTATGTACGGACGAAGGCTCGATAAACGCGGGAAAAGGTGAGATTAGAACTGTGATGTGGTTCTCAACATGAGCGATATCGTCCCGTCCCCCGCCCCTCCCAGGGACTGATTTTGATTTCCTGGGGGGGGGGGATGATAACGAAGAAAAGGGCTGCAAGGGGGCAAAAATGATGAAGAGGGTTGGGGGGGGGGGGGGCGAAAACATCATTGGTGGGCGATTTGGGGGAAATGCGAAGAAAAGAGCGACAAGTCCGCGAACGACGAATGGGGGCGACATTGGGGGCAGCGCGAAAATATGTAGGGGGGGGGGTGGACATGAATGGAGAGGCAATTTGGGGGCAAATTCATGGCAGTAACTGACTTATAGCACGTGTAAATGGCTTTTTTTTTTTTTAAACAGAAAATGCATTATTTCTTTCAGTGCATTTGATAAAGAATGCTTTTTGTTTTATAATGAATCATCAGTAAGCTTATTACGATTAATAAGGCTTTGAGGAACTTGATAACATAACTTGTGAGTAGTCCGTCTTCTTGTGAAATGTAAATATTGGAGGCAGGGGGAAGGGGGGTGCGGCAAAAAGGAGGGGGGAGAAGGGGGCGATGAAAGAAAATTTGGAGCCTAAAGGGGTCCGATTGCCTGGTGAAGGCTGGAGCTGGGGGGGGGGGCTGAAATAACACTTGGAGCCTAAGTGGGGGGGGGGGCGATTGCCTGGAAAAAGGTTTAAGAACCACTGCGAAGAGATGAGGTTAGCCCACAGCGATACACAAAGTAGTTTTGCTACAAGTTTCTGGGATGCCCATGACGCCGTGGCGTGGAAGACAACAATGGGCAGAACGCTAAGGTTACCCTAAAGCTGTCACCGAAGATAAAGCCATGTCTGGCAGCGATGTTGTCCAGTGGGTGAGCTGGGGGCTTGCTGTTCGGGGGGCGTGGTATTTCACATTATAAGACATAGCTGAACAATGAAAACAAGTCCGTATTTTCTCTATTTGGCCTGGTAATCAGAATACGTGCCCCGAACCACATCCGTGGGGCTGGAGTTTTAGCCAGTTAATGGAGCACCGTGGAGACAGGCTAGACAGGCTTAAAGAGATGGGAGACGACAGTGTGTTTGTCTGTGTGCTTGTGTGTCTGTTTGTGTGCCACAGAACAGTCTGTCTATAATGGTGAGTCTGTCATCTCGGATGAGGAGATCTCCAAGCGGTATCTTTTATTAAGCTTCAGATGACAGACTGGATTGTGAAGGAAACCCGTGAGGGGGGTGGGGGTGGGGTGGGGGTTTGGGGGGGGGGGTTGAACGAGAGAGAGAAAGAGAGGAGAGTGAGCGAGTCAGACAGTCAATCTGTGAGTCAGTCAGTCGGTGAGTGAGTGAGTGAGAGAGGAAGTGATTGAATGAGTGTCTGAATTTGAATGAGTGAGTGAGTGAGTGAAAGAGGGTGTGTGAGTGAGTGAGTGTGTGAGTTTGAGTGAGTGAGTGAGCGAATGATTAATTAGTAAGTGAGTGAATGCGCAAGTGGGTGAGTGAGTGAGTGAGTTATTGAGTGAGTGAGTGAGTGAGACAGATGGGCAAAAGGAGGGCTAGGGGAAACAAAAACGGACAGCTGAAAATAAATAAAAACGAAATCAGAGGGAACAAGAAAAATAATGGAAGCGCAAGTGAAGTATACAGATATCCCCACAATCATTCACACACACACTTACATCAACCCACACACACGTAAAACGATAATGTCTTCGTGGAAAGGAAATAACGACAGTGGAGAGAATGAACAGACAGATAATGAGAGTGGGAGAAATGGGGAGGTAATTCATGCATGATGAGAGAACAAACTTTCATTCATCTCCCTTGGCTTTTGGATTTGCCGCCTGAGCTCCCTTGCACAGTGCACTGCTGTCGTCATGTGCTTGCGCTGAGTGAGCTCATTAATGCAAAGCTCTCCGTGCGCTATTATGTCTTTGTGAGCCGGCTCTTTTGCATATGTGTTTGTGTGGGTATCAGGCCGAGAGATCGAGAGGGAGAAAGAGAGAGAAATAAGAGGGGGAAGAGAAAGAGGGCGCCAGATGGAGAGAGGGAGGAACAGAGAGAAGGAAAGGAATAGAGAGAGAAATAGAAAGACGGAGAGAGAAGAGGGAAAGAGAAGCAAGGGGGGATAGCGAGGAGAAAAAGGAAGAGGGGGGAACAGAAGGAAAGAGAAAGAGAGAAGGAGGGAGAAAGAAAAGAGGAAGAGAGAGAGAGGAAGAGGGGGAGAAAGAGAGAAAGAAAACGAGAGAGAGAGAGAGAGAGAGAGAGAGAGAGAGAAAGAGGGAGAGACAGAAGGAAAGAAAGGTTGAGAAAGAGAAAGATGGAGAGAGAGAGAAGGAAAGAAGGAAGGCGAGAGAAGCACCCACCCGTTCACCCTACCTCTCCCACGTGCATTCAAAAGACAACAGCATTAAAAACCACCCACATTATACGTAAGGCCTTGCAGCGCATTGTCTTGCGTCAAATCTGTCTTGCATCTGTTCTGACTCAGTGCGGTTTGGGGGGGGGGGGGGGACTCTCTCTACGCCAGCTTACTCAAGACAGTTTTGAGGCCCCAGAATTCACAAGACAGTCTTTTTTTGTCAGTCCAGCCAGTACGTGAGGTCACGTCAAACTCCCTGGAAGACATCTGACACTAAACCCTAAGCTAAACAAACCTGGCTCAGTGTGTTCTCAGCCTAATGCTTGAAACTGCTGCGTGGAAACGGAGTGCAAAACCTCCATGTCTTGTCGGACAAATACACAAAGCCTATCGATTGTCTAAATGCAGACCTATATATTTCTTCATACATCTCCCGGCATGCCCCTCCTGACAAAACGGCTTCAATAAGCCCACCCTTCGATCGGTTGCCCTTTCATCTTGCTAATCCATTCCACACTTCCAAAGACTTCAAAGTCTTGGAAATCATACACGCTTTTTAGAGGTAGAATTGTGATCAGAAAAATGGTGGCTATTGGCCTGAAAATTTTAGGACAAAGATATCTCGGCCTTCCATTTCAGCTTAGTTTTTTATTTCGCTTGTTGTTGTTATTTTTGTTTTGTTTTTAGTTATTTTTGTTTCATTCGTCCACACACGCCTTTTTAGTAAAGGTGAAAAGAGTTTGTTGCCTGATTAGTTCGGAGCCAAAGACTGATTCGAAAAAGAGTTTGATAAAATGGTGTAACTGCTTTCAAGTCCTGCGCAAGTGAAAATTGCTGGAATATTGTGGGAATACAAAATAAAAAGTATCTACAGTCTAAAATGCGTTAGATTTGATGAAGAGAGCAAAACTCAGTCACTAAGAATAATGATCTACTAGGGGGACATTAATTTCTTGATCGAAAATAGTATGTTCATATTATGAATGTTCTTGTTTGTTTTATTTCCATTTTCTGAAAAACTGAATCTCTGTTAGTATGTAGAAAAGGCATAACAAAGGCACACTTTGGCACTTGTTTAAAATGTGTTGTGGCACTCATCATGTTTCACAGTTCCGATTTGTTCTAAGTCCTTATCGCAATAAAGCTGAAAGGTTCAACGTCGAATTTCTCAGTTGTGCAAATGGTGGAATTGGAACAAACCAGAACGGAGGCCGGGAAATGATTAATCAGTTCTTCTCTGTGGCGTGTAGCTTTCGGATGTTTGGCTTAATTTATCCTAATGCAATCCCTCACTCTTATCGTAACAGCAATTCCAAAAGTAAATATAACAAGGAAACAATAGTAGGTGAAACGTGTTTTTTTTAAATTTTATTTACAAAATGTACGTCAGTGAAACGTGCGTCGCCGGAACGGTTCCATCACCTCTGTCATTTCGAGCTCTAAAGCTGTGTTTTAATGTGTACGGAAACGGAAACGTCAAAAATCCATCAAGTAGTAAAAAGAATGAGTATTTCCATGTGTACGGAAACTTTCTACATTGTATGTATTTTCTATTTCACTACTTGAAAGGTTTTTGAAGTTTCTATTGCTGTTTCTACTTCCGTACCATACCTAAGCTGGGTTTTCATGTGTACGGAAACGACAACGAAAACGGAAAAAATCCTTCAAATAGTTAAAATGTGAGTGTGCATGGGAAAACCCGGCATAAGTCGGCAACATGACATTTTGAGTTCTGTACATATAATAAAAGACAAGACATATCTGATAAATTGAAGTCAGTGACCTCCTAAAACAAGATTTTGAGAAAACGGCATTTAATCCTAAAAGTGGCAATAACTAACTGACCAAGTAATATTGGAGTGATTGCTGTTAGGAGACCGTAGTCTAATAACTAAGCAGTTATAGAGATCATAGTGAGTAGTGTTCACTGCTCATCTACAGTTTACCCTGTAACATGCCACGGTCCCCTAGCAACAGCCAAGTCAGAAGTTTTTGGATCTTGTTAGGAGACCGTAGTCTAATTACAAAGCCGTTATAGAGATCATAGTGAGTAGTGTTCACCGCTCGTCTACAGTTTACCCTTTAACATGCCACGGTCCCCTAAACAACAGCCAAGTTGGAAGTTTGTGTGGGACCCATATTTTCACTTCAAAGCCGTTTTTCTCAAAATCAGCTCCGCCCACTTGTGCCGGGTTTTCTCATGCACACTCACAAATGTGCTTTCCATGTGGACGGAAATGGCGTTTCAGTACACAAGAAACTTTCTCTTTATTTCACTACTTGAAGGTTTTTTTTTGACATTCCCGTTTGCGCACACATGTAAACCCAGCTTTAAAGTGACAAGCCGGCTATAAAGTTGTGATGACCCGCCTATATAATGACATTACAGGTATGAAGTTAGGGTGACCCATCTGTACACATAATTATACGACAAGTACAACAACAGGTCTGTTTGCGGGGGGGGGGGGGGGGGGAGAACAGCAACAAACGAAAAAGAACAAAAAACACCAGGACTTACATCAGCATGAACATGTGACAAATACGATAAAATGTTTAATGTTATGTTCGGATCAATATTTTCTGTCTGAAATCCGAAAGGTAACTCGAGCTGTCTTGTAAACCTTTGTGAAACACTTCTCATGCTCTGACGTGTTCTGAAAATCGAGATCCTGACCGTTGTCAGCCCACCGCAGGGGACTGCACGCGGCATCGTAGGTGAGAAAACACCCTTACATCAACATCTGAGAAATTGATGATTAAAGATTCACGTGCTGGTAGCTTCTAGAGATACTTGTTTTTTTTTTTTAAATAAATACTACTGATAAATTACACACCGAATCTGTTCGATATTGTGACACACAAAGGAGAAAGCCTGTAGAAATAGTGTAGTGTTGTGTGTAACTCAGTTCAGCCAAAACATGGAGATCGAACCCGAGACACAGGATATCGAGACAGACCAATTTTCCGTCCGCCGCCTTATGCGCGTACCATCCATGTTAACAATGCAACAATTCGCACCACACCCCCTTCATAATTGAACGAAAAAGACAAGCACCACAGAGCTCTGTGAGTGGTACTCACCGTGTTTATACGCGCACACGTTGTGGACATAATGGTGAAAGAAGGAATGGTCCGTCTCGGTATTTTGTGTCTCGAATAGAATCTTGTCATTCTAAGAGGACAATATTCTGTTTCTTCGTCAATTCTATTTGATGATATTTCCGTTTTATCGTTGTTACCCTAGTTAAACAGAACTTGTTAAAATGTCCAGTTTTTATTTGGATAACCATAGGATTAGGAGATTGAAGCTGTTGAAATGGCAACGATTTGTGACTCACGCAACCCTCCTCCTCCTACCTCCCTCCCGCCTCTTCCTGCTCGCCCTCCTCAAACACCCAGTCCATTACGAACACAAACATGCCACCTTCCCCTCCCACCCCCACCCCCTCTATTCTTCCCTCTTTCCGGGGACGAGCCTCGTTTATCTAAAACAGATTTAAAGGTCAGTTTAACCTAGTGGTTCTCAAGCCTTTTCCAGGCAATCGTCCCATTCGGCTGCAAATTTTCTTTCATGACCCCCTTCCCCGCGCCTTTTTTCCCTAAAAAAAAAAAAAAGCAAATTCTTATTCAAACCCAATGGACAAATTTCTCAAGAAGACTCACTACACATATCTTATGATGTTAAGTTGTTCAAGGCCTTATTGATAACAATAATCGTGTTGATGATCATTTTAAAACAGAAAGCCACGCTTTATTTAGACAAAAAAAAAGGGGGGGAAGGGGGGCATTTTTTCGTAAAGTTCATCTAAATTTGCACTTGCAGTTCAGCAAGTCAGTTACTGCGGTGTATTTGCCCCAAATCGCCGGCCCTCCACTGATGTTTTTTTCGCATCACCCTCTTTACCGCCCCCAGTCATCACTGCCCCCCTCCCCCCCCCCCCCCCACCCAGTCGCCCTCATGTTTGTTTCCGCCTCCCTGGAAATCAAAATAGCCCACGTTGAGAACCACTGGTTTAACCTGACGTGAGAGAAAAGTGAACAGAGAGAGAGAGAGAGAGAGAGAGAGACGGAGAGGAATTTAAGACTGTAAAACAGATCAAGAATGGAAGAACAACATGACGTGAGCGGGAGAGAGATGGCGTTCCATCATGTCATTTTTACCGGGTTTTCAAAGCACTGTTAATGACACGGATACCTCTTTTGTTAAACTCTTTGAAATACTGAGAGTCGCAAATTGCAACGAGCAGCCTCTAGTCCATTATTTTTTCGCTATCTCTAATATTTCGTTTTCTTTTCGGTTTCTCTCCCCCCCCCTCTCTCTCCCCCCCTCTCTTTTAGTCTCTTTCTCTGTCGCTTTCTATCTCTCTCGCTCACTCGATATTTCTCTCTCTCTCTCTCTCTCTTTCTCCTCTCCCTATCTTTCTCTCTCTCTCCTCTCCCTATCTTTCTCTCTCTCTCCAATTTCCTCTCATCTCTCTTTTTCCTTCTCTCACCCTCTCTCTCTCTCTCCGTCTGTCTCTCTTCCATCTGATCCATAAACACAGGTTCACTCTCCACACAGAGACACCGCACACACACACACACACAAACTTACATCCTCCCTCATTTACTTTTTCTTTCACCCCTCCTCTCCGTCAGCTACCACTCGCTCAGTCACTGTCATGTTCTCTTTCTTTTACTCTCTTCATTTCCATCTTTTTACTTCATCCTTTCAGTTGTTCATCCCACTCATTATTTTAACCCTGCTTTTATCTCTTTCCTTCTCTTACTTTCCAATTCTCTCATTCTTTCCCTTTCTCTCTCTCTCTCTCTCTCTCATTTTTTCTCTTTCTGTATCTTCTCTCTCTCTCTCTGTCGCGCGCGCGCGCGCTCTCTCTTTCTGTCTCTCTTGTTCACAACACACACATACACACGTGTTTTTGACAATGGTGCTAGGGATGAAGATAATGATGATTGTGATTATAATGCATCTGCTGGTGCCTCTGGTGATGATGATGATGATGATAATGATAATGATACTGGGGATGATGATGACGGTGGTGATGATGAGGATAAAAGGGTGGATAAGAAAGACAAGGACAACTACTTTTAATGACGTTCACGACGCTAGGGAAAAAAATAATTCTCCATTCCAATTCCGCATTCACCCGGAGGCCTTGATAATTTCAAGGATTCCACAGCGTTATGACCTTTGACCTTGTTTCTCTGTTCCGCCCGCGTGAGGTCCTGGCCGTAGTGTCAAAATGAGGCTCGCCTGTGATTGGACGCCGGGAAAATGTAAAATATTGGAATCGAATGCACGCTTCAATGCACTTTCTTCTCCTGCGGAAGACGAGGACGGCACAATGGACCCTCGGGATAAAAATAATGAAAAGAGGCAAAGGAGAGGAGGGAGACGAGCAGATGAGTGCTAGTGACGACGTGCTCGGAGATGATAACAGTGAGAAAGAGCGTAGGAAAAGAAAACAACATAATGGAATTAATGGTTGTCGTTTTGGTGAGCTGGAACGTTTTGATCAAGGTAAAAGTCTAGTGATCTTCGTTCTAGTTTGTTCAAACTCCACTTTTTTGCACAACTGAGAAATTCCACGTCAAACGTTTGCGGCTTTAGTTCATTATGACAGGGAGTCACAACAAATCGGAACTGCGAAACAGCTTGATAAGTGCCAAAAAGCATATTAAACAAGCGTCAAAGTAGGCATTTGTTATACCTGTTCTACATACTAAAAGATCTCCAGTTTTTCAGTAAATGGAGCTAGAACAAACAAGAACTGACGCCGTGAATTGCTAGAAATATTAGGCTATAAAAATGTGGCGTGGAAAAGACACGGAAGGGCAGTGATCCTCCCAAAATAAAGTCCTCACATGTGCACAGTGCACAGCTTCGAGCCTTGTCCTCGCTAAGCACATCAACTCGCAATTTCATTCATTCATTGCAAAAAAACATAAAATATCTAGGGACTTTACGTGAAAATCGTGTGTTTATAGGTTTTGTGGCAGTCTCCCGGAGTAGTCAGCGAAAGTTTTGCCTCAGAAGTGATTTTTTTCTATGTCCATTTTTTTAAAAAGCCGTTGTTATGGGACAGCACCATTTTACTGCTGGGAGAAATCCGTCGAACTGGACATTGTCATACATAGCGCTGTACTGCACATTATTAATGGACATAGGTTGGATAGTTTTGCTCGTAAAGTGGACGTTAAAAAAAAGTATGAGGCGAAGAGAAGTATGAAAAAAAAAAAAGATAAAATGAGTGGAGGTCAGAGAGAGAAAATTCTGGTCATCGAAGAAAGGGGGGGGGGGAGAAAGGGGGGGGGAGAAAGAGGGAGGGAGAGAGAGATGAGAGAAAGATAGCTGGAGAGACGAATGAGAGAAAGATAGTCGGAGAGTGACAGCAAGAGAGAGTTGGGGAGAAAGAGAGAGAGAGAAATCTTTAGAATATTGGTCAAAATGCTTCAGTTTCTCCCTGAGATGGCAACAGACACACTTTAACTCCAGATCCTGACGAAGCAATGCTCTGTTCTAAGTCACATTGCCCTCTGAAGGGCACCGTCTCTAATCAGTCGCACTTGAAAGTTAACCACGCTTACAATTGGTCATACTATTTTTTCCCGTCTGAGTCGCCAGGGGATTTTGCAATCACACAAACGCAACATTTCCATAAATTTGACCTGAAGCAAATTTAGATTATTTCGTTTTGTTTTGTTTCGTTTCCTAAGAATGTTTCATTGCCATTTTCTTTCTGGTATCCTAAGCAGTCATTTCACCGTAAAGTAATGAAACTAGGAGAAAAATATATATCAGTTTTACTTTAGCATAGTTATAAGGACTAGTAACTGCTTCTTCGAAAGGTAAAAAACAAAGCTCACCACTCCAGACCGAAAGGAATCAGCACAAAGACATTGATGTCGAGACACTTTGGGTCATCCACATAAAATCGGCGATCAATAGTCTATAGATAGGATAGTATTACAGTATTACACGGTGCACAGTATTGCGCACTGAGCATTTTTCATGGGCTCATGTGTTCGTAAAAAATGATCTAAATATTTACGCACAGTTTTCTTGATATGAATGAATGGCACTCACCTCATCTGTATAACATTATAC
>OZ007580.1:29651720-29656720 GCA_963931925.1 Onchidella celtica | reverse complement strand
CAGCAGTTGACTGAGCCGTTCAGGGTTTAGTATTATACCCCCGCCACCTATGGAAAGGAGTTCGATCACGGAATCTGGACCTAGTTTTTTTCAAATAGATCTACATTCCAACATTCATAAGGCTAGTGGCGCATTGAATCAATTTTGTTTTGTTTCGGTTTTAGTGTGGGATGTGAGCTATGGAGTTGTCGAAGTATTATAAAAACCACAGAAAAACTGTAGAGTCGCAGCTAGGCTATAGGCGAAGTCAAAATTTGGCAAGAAGAAAAAGTTGTATGTAGCAAAGCCTTGCGTAAGAAATAATAACCAAAACGATGCAATGAAACGGAAATTGAAAGAGAAGACAGACAATGGCCGATATGTCGGCAACAGCCTTTTTCAAGGAAAAAGCAACAACAGAAAAGAAAAATTGGATAATTGAACAGATAAACAATCGAACAATGAAAGGCTCCGCACATTATTGGCAGACGTGCTTCTGAGTTGCTGTCCAAGCAAGAACTCGCAGTTAAGTAGAAATGTTCTGTATAATAGATTCTATACCTTTCCTATTCAAATCTTTTATTGTTTGATTGTTTTATCTGTTCAATTTTCCAATTTTTTTCTCTCTGTTGTTTTTCTTTTTTTTTTTTTAAAAAAAAGCTGTTTCCGAAATATCTGCCACGTTCTGTCTTCTCTTTTAGTTTGCGTTTCACTGTATCTTTTGGGTATCATTTCTTACGCGAGGCTTTGCTACATACAACTTTTTCTTTTTCCCAAATTTGGAACTATGGAGTTGAACGGGACCTCGCGACACTGTCAAGACTAAAACAAGTATGTCTGACTAGTACGGGGGCGTCGAAGCTGTCTTGAGTCTGTTGGCGGAAGAGAGGCCTCCCGCACTGAGCCAAAACAGACCCAAAAGAGACTTGATCCAGGACGCCAACTAAGTCTAAGACATTAGTTCCAGATTCTCCCCTATTGCCTGTCAAATTCTCTGGCTTCCTGTCTACATGAAGACATCTATGCAATGCCTTAATACAAGGTCGCGTGATACGTCCCAATTCAATACATCGGTGACCGCAGTCTCTAGGGCAAATGTCGAGCTTTTCATCCTTTTCTTTGTGTGTGTTTTCAAGCGAAAAAGTCAATTGAAAGTATATTTTGTCAGGTATTCTTCCATATTGCTGTATGAGCATTTTTGCCTTTAGCCGAGAAAACGAGGATTGAAAGTTTGAAGAGATGTGTAAAATGAGGGCCAAAATGTGTTCAACATAACACCACAAACACATAATATCCCGAAAAGTTTTGAAACGATTGGACTGACACTTCTACATAATGAAATTAGGGGTGAGAGAACCAGTTTCGTGACAAAACCTCAAAATCGGTAAATTGTCTTTTACAACATTATGGCAAGTTACCCTCGATACAAAAGATAGGAAGTGGTACACGAAATGGCAAAGAGAGACGAAGGAAAAGCTGAGGCCGGAAGAGTATACTATTGGAACTAATGAAACTGAGAAGGTTACCTTACTCCGAAGACTTAGATTGGCTAGACAGAACTAAACGAAGGGGCTTGATTTCAGTCCAGTCATGTAAAGTTGGGAAACCTTATTGAATACAAACAAAGCCCAATAAAATTCCAGCTGAATGAAATAGAACCAACCCTTCACTGAGGCAGTGGACAATGAAGTCAGGGGCGTGGCTAAGTGCCCTCCTGGCAATGCCGTGTTAGGGGTATTCTATCTATCTATCTATCTATGTATCTATGTATCTATCTATGTATCTATCTATCTATCTATCTATCTATCTATCTATCTATCTATCTATCTATCTATCTATCTATCTATCTATCTATCTGTCTGTCTGTCTGTCTGTGTGTCTGTCCTTCTGTCTTTCTGTCTGTTTATCTGTCTGTCTGTACGTCTGCCTGCCTTCTATCTGTCTATCTATCTGTCTGTTATCTGCCCGCTTACCTATCTATCTATCTGTCTGGCTATCTATCCATCTAAATCTGTCCGTGTATCAGAGATTAGATTTATTCGTCTCCCTCATGCAGGGCTGGATTAACAATTAAGCAAAATAAGCACATGCTTAGGGCATCATGGGAAGAAGGGCACGACATAATTATTTTTTTTGGGGGGGGGGCGGAGGGAGAGGAGGGGGGGGGGAATCTGATCAAAGATTTCGCAATTGTAAAAAGTAGGAGAAAACTTTCAAACAAAGATCATATGGATGTATACAAAAATAAACAACGTTTTCCATCTTACTGTAAGTTTTGCTTCATGTGCAAAATATTAAATTTTATTTTATGGTTTATTTTTGCTTATATTTTGAAAGACATACACAGTGTATGGGGGCACCAAAATCTTTTAAGTGCTTAGGGCCTCTAGAAATCCGGCCCTGATCTCATGTTCCTTCTTTGAATTCCTACACTAAATAACACTACATAATTCGATTACAAAACGTTTCACTGACATTTTATCTGCATTTTTTTTTTAAATACCCGCGGCTCAGTTTTCTACAAGATGGCCGCAGGGGATGTTCTCACTAACATCAGGAGGGGAAATTGGATCTTCTTGGCCAAAAATTCCCACCGTCCAAGCTCTCTCATTAAGCCACTTTGTTTGTGACATTCTGTAATTGACATTGCTTCGCGCCTCAAACATAATTTAGTTGCCTTAAAAATGCCGGGTAGTTCTGCTTGATCTAATGAGCTAACAATTCCTGGAAATTTCAGCTATTTTACTGCCCGGAAACTGTACGGTTTGTGTCATGGGTTCTTTGGTGTATCGGTCCTTCCGTCTGACTCTTAATGGGAAGGTTTGTTTCCCTGTTTCCTGTTTGTCCGGAAATATTTGGTTGTGTATACGCATTTCTGGTGTGTGTAAGTGAGAGAGAGAGAGAGAGAGAGAAATAGTGTGTGTAGGTGTGTGTGTGTGTGTGTGTGTGTGTGTCTGCATGACTGATTTGGAGAGTAATGTCATAGAGCAGCCCATATGATATGGAAAGTGAGAGAGAGAGAGAGAAAGGATGAAAGAGAGACAGAGTGAGCGAGACAAAGAGAGAGAGAGAGAGTGAATGAGAGAGTGAGTGAGAGAGAGCGCGAGCCAAGGAAGAGAGAAAAGGAGAAAGTGAGGGCCGAGAGAAAGAGAAAAAGGGGAGCGGGAGACTGAGAAAGAGAGACAAAGAGAGAGAGAGAGAGAGAGAGAGAGAGAGAGAGCGAGTGAGAGAGAGAACATGAGAAATGGGAGGAGAGAGAAAGAGAATGAGAGAAAGAGGCAGTGAGAAAGAGAGAGAGTGAGAGAAAGGGAAAGAGGGAGAAAAAAGAAAGAAAGATTGAGAGAAATAGAAAGAGAGAGAGAATGAGAAAGAGAGAGAAAGAACCAGACAGGAAGGCAGAGAATCATGAACCTCTATCTCCCAATCGCACAACAGAATTTGCAAACCTACAGTAAATTGCTGTTGGGAATCGAACCTCAGGTCAATAGCATGCAAATCATGCCTGCTTAATGAGTAAAGAAAACAGAGAATGTGCCACATGTATGTGCCGGGCAGAACGGCCAAGTTGATGAAAATTGGGAGAAGGAAGTCATTAAAGGAACGCAGCAAGAATAAGAAGTGGGAAATAACATCACCAAAGACGCGAATAGAGATGGTAGGTTTTAGGTCTTTATTTAAGAAGATTCGCTGCTCTTGATATTTACACCTCACTTTTCTTGTTTGTATTTTTTCTTGTCAATGATTTTTGTATGTTTTTGTGGAAGGGATTTTTTTTTTTTAATTTGGCCCGGGCAGCGGCCTTGTTAGATCTGCTCCTCTCAATTTCCAACTGTCAAGATATCTACAACGTGTGCAGCGTGCACACGGTCCCTCCGAGTTTTTCGTCCTTTTCCGAGAAGACTGGGTGCTCGATCCTATCTACCAAAGAATCAGGGACAGGAATTTTCCCCAAAATTTCCGACATGCCTGCACCGACCGGGACGGAATCGAACCTGGCACCTTCGGTATGACAGGCGAGCACATTGCCTCTAGACCCACAAACAAGAAAAGGAAAGATTATCTCACTTTGAACTGCTATTGAGATAACTTACCGTGAGAGCTAGCGGCACTGACTCCGTTAGACCCTTTTCACACGGCGCGGGTGCACACGCACCCGCATGCCTTTTCACACGCAGAGGGTGAAAATCGCACCAGCGCGTAGATCGCGTAGATTTTATTCTAATTTAGATTCTACGGTCGTGAAATATGGACAGTGATCGGTTTCTCCTCCTGTATCTTGTATTTGCGACAGAAAAGGAGGCCCGGACGTACATTATCGATGTATCCTTTGATTGACGAAAGTACATGTTCCACAGACCTGGCCTCCCTAGCACTCATGATATTACCAGTTTTATATCAATATCTGCATCCATACTGTTTTTACAGAAAAAAAAAGTCACCATCAAAAGGAAATACAGGATAAAGCGCAAATACACATAAAATCGAGTTGACATTGAAAACCGTATGCAGGAATTTGTCCTTGGAGCTATGCGCGGGCGAGGGTTTTGCCCACTACGTGTGAAAGCAGCCTAATAATCGGTCGTTCCACAATAATATTGCCTGAGTCATTTTTTTTTTCATGCTGTACCGTACATTGATTTGTTTCGTTGTCTTATGAGTTTTGACGCGAAAACGCACATCCACCTAAATCACCTTTTCAGACAGTTTCTGAGGGAGCGCAGTTTAATTACAAAGGCAAATAGAGAAAATACTGAATCTAATTACAAAGCCAAATAGAAAAAAATACTGAGTCTCATTTCAAAACTAACTAGAGAAAAATACTGAGACTAATTACAAAGTTTACTAAGGAAAATACTGAGTCTAATTACAAAGTCAAATAGAGAAAATACTGAGTCTAATTACAAAGTCAAATAGAGAAAATACTGAGTCTAATTACAAAGTCAAATAGAGAAAATACTGAGTCTAATTACAAAGTCAAATAGAGAAAATACTGAGTCTAATTACAAAGTCAAATAGAGAAA
>OZ007580.1:29604220-29646720 GCA_963931925.1 Onchidella celtica | reverse complement strand
TTTCTCCCGAGAGCGCTTGTAGATAGACAACCAGATGGGCTCCACATGCTCTGAGACAAGTTTTGTCTTGGTCCCAGTGTGGCATGTGGACTATGGAGTTCAACGGGCCTACCGCACTAGTGAGACTGAAACCAGTCTGTCTCTCTGGTTGATTCAAAAAAAGTTCAAGTTTGAGTCAAAACCGACGGAAAAGAGACTGTACCTAGAGACTATATCTCTTAGTATCAGGGCCGTCCTAACATCATTTTGGGCCCATGGACAAAGCAGTACGCTGCGGCCTGGCCCATAAGCAACTATTCAGAAATTTGCAGTTGCCCAGGAGCCCCAAGGGCTTAGTCTGCCCATGCGTTAAGATGACTCTGCTGAGTTTGTAGATAACCGGTACAATTACGGTCTACTAGTTGATTTATCAGATTTCTATCATATTTACAGGGTTCATATAGACATATTTTACAGCACGGGCCTTTTCTCGTTAGATCTTTAATTTCACTTCTATTTGATCCTATTTATAGAAATCTGAGGACTGAAAGCTAGCCCAAGGTAAAGCTGTGATTCCATGTATACGGGAAACGGAAAAGGCAAGGGTAAGGGCAAAATCCATCAGGTAGTACAAAGAAAGTGTTGCCATGTGTTTGGAAACGACCTAACCGTACACACGAAAACGTGCTTTCTGTTTCACTACTTGAAGGGTCTTTGACGTGTCTGTTGCCGTTTGCGTATCCATGTAAATGAAAACTTAGCTTAAGATCTGAAATTTCACGTTTATTTGATCTTCATAATAGGAATCTGAGGGCTGAAAGCTAGCCCAAAGAAAGATCACGAAAAAAAAAAACAACCGTGAAAGGGGCAAAGTGACCCAAACAGTGGCGTGCAGAATTTTGGTGATGGCCCATCACCCCGCGCGCCGGCCAACTCCTTGATTGTAATGTATGCCTCAAGAGTCAAGTATAGGGCCTAGACACTCTTTGATTGGATGCCCCCTAAAATGGATGCCTGGAGCAGTCTCCGCACGCCACTGGGCCAGGGCCGGATTAAATAAGCACATGCTCAGGGCGGGGGGGGGGGGCCCTGACCCGACCACAGAAATTTTCATTTCCGAAGTTAACATAGATGAAACATGGTGCAGTTGGACCACGGTCCACAAAAGGGCCCCCACAATATATGAAACAAAAAATTGAAGTATTTGCTGGCGTATAAGACTCGCCTTTTTTGAATTTTGAAATGCGTCAATGCAATTTATCCTTTATATCTGTTTATATTTTGAATTGCATATACAGTAAATGGGGGCATCAAAATCCTGTAAGTGCTTAGGGCCTCTAGAGGTCTTAATCCGGCCCTGCACTGGACTCAAACTCAACTCAACTCAACAGTGCCAACGATAACACGCCTACTTGTGAAAAAGTAACATTAGGTGTGAAGGGATGCAGAATTGCAATTCAGCTGTGTTAATTTGCTCACATTTGTAATCAGCTTACGTATCTGTCTGTTTACACGAAGTAACAGCTGGTCAATTTACTTGACTGTGTCACCTCGTTCTCGCCTCCTTATTTCTATTCCAACGCTTAAAAAATGTGTGAAATATTACACCACTTCAGTGGTTCTCAAGCTTTTTCAGGCAATCGCCCCTTCTGGTCCAAATTTTCTGTCATCGCTCCCTTCTCCCTGGGCCCCCGGTGGGGGAGTGGGGGGGGGGGGGGATGGGGTGTCAAAATTAAAAAAAAAACAACACCAGAATCACAAGAGCACAGCCTATATACAAATTATGAAGTTTTTCAAAGCCTTATTAACCCATTGACAACAGGCGTGTTGGTTATTCATTACGAAACAGAAACCATTCCTTACAAGTTCACCTCTTTAAGCTTAGATCAAAGAATTCACCAGATTTATCTTACTCGGGTTAACTAGTTTGGATGATCTTGATCAGTTGCTGCATAACAATAGAAACACTTGGCGCTGAGCCATTTTTGATACACGTAAAGTTTATCTCAATGACATCAGTATGAAATGCGACTTGGTATAATGTGGATTGACATTGGAAAATCACATAATTATATTCATAATGGGAAAACCAAAATGACGCAGCTTCTAGTTAGTCACCGTGGAAACAATCGGTGCAATGTGGTCGCTAGAAAAAGTCAAGATGTGTTTGACGGATTATGTATGAACATTTCTTGGTTAACTTAATGTCGGGGGCGTAGCCATGTGGGAAGGTGGGTAGGCGAGGAGTAAGTGGGAAAATCCCTAAACAGTCACTACATGAGCAATGAGTAGTCATCACTAAATATAGAGGTTGTAAACTTTTTCTTGTCTACCATTGTATGGGTGGTATAGGCCCATTGCGGATATCGGCCATTTTAGTTGTCAGGACCGACGCATAACCATGGCGATGGTAGCACTGATTTTGATTCGTTAGCTGATTTGCACTGCGAGCACTTCAGGCGTCGCAAACCAATCGGCGGCGAGCTAAAAAGTTCACTTCAGTAAACAATGACACCTGTGTTCACGCACATGGGAGACGTTCGGTCAATTCTTCCACTTCCTTTCCCTTGTTTACACGCATAGTAGGGAATCTGACCAACTTGTATCCATCCTTTCCAAACCTGTCATAAGAGTCAACTCCAATGCAACCAGCAGGCATTTTAACCGCTTAGCAAGGACTACTGTAGTCCTTGCCGCTTAGACATATCTCGAAGTTACACTCGTCAGCTGATCCACCCGCCATTTTAGGGGTCGGAAGTTCAAAACAAAAACACTCTGTGACGTCATTTGCAATGGGCCTATAGCTATAATGTGGTTGGAAGAGGAGAGGGATTTGAGCGGGGGTTGGGGTTGGGGGTGGCAAGGAAACGGAAAAGTAGCCTAAAACCGACAACGAAACATGAGCAGTGGGAGGATCATAACTTGTGTAGGTGTAAACGTATTATCCTGTCTCGCACTGAATCAGTGGCGTAGCCATGGATTGAGGGGGGGGGGGGCGGGGCGGGGCGGGCGGGAGGAGAATAACAATAACAGTCAATAGAGAAATAAGGCATGCACAACTGAAATATGAATTGGAGAAGGCGGGGGGGGGGGGGGATTGGGCTCACTGTGCAAGACGTGAATAATTCTGTGTTACAGTTGTTGTTATTGATTTTTGTTGTTGGTGTTATTGATGTTGTGGATGGTTGTCAGAAAGACATCAACGCTGTCGTTGTCGTCGTTGTTATTGACGACGATGACAATATTGTTGTTGTTGTTATTGTTTTATCAATATCATTGTTTTGGTTGATAATGCAGGTTGGGAGAGGAGCTTTGGTTTTTGGTTTGTGCCCATGAAGGTTAGTTAAAATGAAAATAATAGACAATAATAATATGTTTATACAGCTGGCGTACATGTGCCCTTATGCGCTGTGACCGCTCGCTACGCCACTGCATTAAGATTTATAACCTGTTTTTCTGCAGTTTGATGAACCGTCGCATGATGGTGTGTAGGTATGGAAAATACATTCAGTTCATTACACGGCACCTGTTACATTTACGTGTCAAATGTCATTTTAAGTCAACATTTGAAAATCCAATATTTGTGGCTGGCATGATCGATATTTGCAAGAGGTGAGGGGAGGGGTGTGGTTGGTAGGGGGATCTAGATTATAAACCTATTCTATCAAACGCATTAGTGTTGTCAAGTGAACATAATGGATATCGAATTACCCTGCATGTTTTTTGTGTGTGTTTACTTGTGGCGGCGTTAGCAAACAATGAACAATAATAACGAACATCCAAAATATACTTTTTCTAATTTCATTGTCAACTTGGTAATATGTCTGGGGATTTGATTATACAGACAAGGTGGTCTAGAGGCAAGGTGCTCGCCTCTCATGCCAAGGGTCCCGGGTTCTAAACCCGGGCAGTGCAGGCATGTTGGAAAGTGGATTTTTCTCATATTTTCAAGTCCCTGGTCCTATTGGGGGGTAGGATCGAGTAGTTCTTGGAAATTGGATTTTTCTCATATTTTCAAGTCCCTGGTCCTATTGGGGGGTAGGATCGAGTACCTAGTCTTCTCGGATAAGGACGAAAAAATTCGGAGGGCCCGTGTGCACGTTGCGCACGTTAAAGATACCTTGGCAGTTGGAAATCGTAAAGAGCAGGCCGAAAGGCCGCTGCCCGGGCAAAATTGAAATTAATAGATTAAAAATTTATCCATATCATCTCCCCCCCCCCACCCCCCCCCACCCCCCGCCAGAACAAGAAATAATAAAACAAGTAAAGTGAGGTGTAAATGCCAAGGGCAGCGAACCTCCTAAAATAAAGACCTCAAATGACAGCAAGCTCCCTACTGTCTGATCCTCATTCAGAGTTATGTTTGAGAACTATTCTATCTATCCTTCCATCCATCCATCCATCCTTCCATCCATCCATCCATCCATCCATCCAAGTATCTATCTATCTATCTATCTATCTATCTATCTAATCTATCTGCCTGCTGGCCTGTCTGCCTGTCTGTCTGTCTGTCTGTCTGCCTATCTATCTGCCTGTCCGTCTGTCCACAGTCATACAATATTTGTCGGCCGCTTTGCCTTGTGGGCTTACGTGCTAACTTTAATTATTAACTGACCAGACATAATTTTATTTCATAACTACTCCAAGTCAAAAATTATCACTGCTGTTTGTCAAATCTACAGCATTGTGAACTGTTTCTGACTAAACATCATTCTTGGCTCTATATTCCCGAGACGTCCCATTGCGTGCTTTTAGACGGATACTCGAACTTCAAAAGAATGTACTTTGAGAATTGAAAGAGGTGAACTGCCTCCACACGGGGTACTTCGAAAAAAAAAAAGAGAGAACGGACGGCAATCAGTGGCGTATCGTGGGTTGCCAGCGACCGGGGGCGTGATTTTTTTCCGTACGACTACGCAGGGGCGAGGCTTCCTCATAATCAAATAATCAGTGATTACCCTTCGAATATTAATTCTAGAATTATTACGCTTTTCAGATCGAGCCCAATTCCAAGTCCATTTAGACAGTTCAGCATTCTATTCTACGTTGCTATTTTGGGTTTGTTGTTATAGTCTAACACCCCTCACCGAAAAGCACCTTTGTAGGGACTTACACCATATGAACTGGTCCAAAATCAGTGTTTAACAAAGACGAAGAAGACTTGACTATACCCAGAAGCGAGCTTGAGCATAGCCTGTTTTCTTCAAAGCGGCGCCGCAGACAGCAAAATAGTGAGGGAAAAAAATAGGTTTATAATCAAGGTTTGACCTGATTTTACGTACTTATGCAGGTTTTTCACTATGCGGTCGTTTTCATCCCAATCGAAAGGTAAAGAGTAGAGTGAAAGAGTTTGTGTGGATCTTTTTTCTGTTTTGTGTGAGGTAATCTAAGAATAATTTACTCTACGCACAGCAAGAGCTATCAAAGAATAATAATTATTATAGTCTAGATCTAGATATAACTGTGATCAAAATCAGTCGAACGTATTAAGAACATCAATTCACTTGATAGGTCGCTCGAACCTAAACCGCAACGGCAGATAGCCACTTCTCCGAAATCGCTACACATTGTTGTGTCACAGAGATGCCATTTAAGCAATTTCTACCATTTAATGTTAATGGGTCCTTTCCGAGAAACTTTATGAGATGGTAGAATAACTACATCTCTGGCTATGAATATGACAATGAAAACGTGCTGTTCAAATTATATATAAAAAAAATGGGTGAAAAATATGCGTTTATAAGTCTGTTAGTATGAATGAATAGTTTTTCAGATTAGTTTGGCTTGTAAATTGCTGCATTCCTGTCCTGTTGACAAGAATAGTCCGCTCCTCAGATTTTTGCAGTGCCTAGCAACCGTTTCATTGTTTTAGTCGCTGCATTTATAATTATGTACATATGATGTAGCGATACGTCCTATTATGAGGCTCTTACTAGCTTAAATTCTGATTACCCTCTGCAGCGGGCCACGCTTCGCCCCTGCGATTACGAGCTTTAGCAAATTCAGGAGCGGGGCAGCAACACACCCCCAAACACAGGTCATCGGCTAAGGGATTTCTCGTCCTACCCAACACTGCCATGGGTCCTGCAATCTCTGGACTGTGCCTGATATGATTCTGAACGTCACCGAAAATCCCTGGGACGTGTTGGAGCTGTCCTGTGTTTGGGGTGTGTGTGGCTGCCCCGCTCCTGAATTTGCTAAAGCTCGTACGGAAAAAAATCACCCTGCCCGGAGCAAGGCAAGTACTGCGCTCCCTGACCCGTGGACGGTTGGCACACAGCAACGTTTATTTGATCCGTCATGTTAGAAAAATATGTAGAATGTTCGAACATTGGGAGACTTTCTGTTGTTGGTTTTTATCTGTTTGTTTGTTTGGTTGGTTGGTTGGTTGGTTTTTCGTGGGGGGGGGGGTGGGCGGGGGGGGGGAGTGTTTTTTTTTCAATTTATCAACATCACTTTATTTATTTTTTTTATAACTAGATGAAGTTCCCAGCAATGTCCGGGATAAACCTGTGAACCCACCATTCTATCCCTCTCTCTCTCTCTTTTTTGGTCGGCAAAGCTTCCCATACTCTACAGTCTTCCTACAGATTCCATGCGCTCCTGAGCACTACTCACTCAATAGTGATAGGGAAATGGCACGCACGGAATTGAACGCGTATTAATATTGTTTCCGGTGCGGTGGACTTTCTACAGGAAGCCAAAACAAAGATCATTGTATTTTACATGTTTACAAATACCTGAAACTTGAATCAACACAATCGGTCGATACCAAAGCGATTGGACTGGATTCGTTGACACTTAAGAAAATTAACTTTATAACTGTTGAAACTGTCATTTAGGCTCTAGCGTTGAGCAGAAAAAGGGTCGAAATTGCACCACAATGAATTACTCCCACCAGTATTTTTTTTTTCATAATAAGATTTTGCGCCAGGGGGACCGGGAACCCCCTCTGTGGCCGCTCTCAGGCTGCGCCACTGACAGCAATGAGAGACTTTTACATGATCTTACATCGTCTGGGGGCCGACAATGCTCTCTTTACTACACAAACATAGCATTATCTGACAGAATGGAATTCCCAGAGTCAGCTCCCCTAGCCTTTTCATTCTCGGTAAGAATAAGTTTGGAAATGAAAAATAGAAGGTGAAGTGGTACATTTCTAAACTTGGTATTTGGTGAGCCCTATAATTAACAGCAGACAGCAAAGATCACGCCAAAAACTGGAAGCCCTCGCAATAGGAACGAACGTACAGTTTCACATGAGATGACGAGAAAATTCTAGGACGCACCATTTCAGGCGGGGTAAGTATAGTTTAAGTGTGGTCTTGATTTGCTGTGCGCGTGGTTGGAGAACAATAAGAACGGCTCTTGCCCAAGTGGCAGGCTGACATTGGGTGAGTAAAGGTTATTTTGACATCACCGGACCTTTGATAAAGAGCTATATCTGTAATATCAGGACTGATTATATAAGTATCCGTGCTGTAGTTTTAGTCTATCTATCTATCTATCTATCTATCTATCTATCTATCTATCTATCTATCTATCTATCTATCTATCTATCTATCTATCTATGTGTCTATCTATCTATCTATCTATCTATCTATCTATCTATCTATCTATCTATCTATCTATCTATCTATCTATCTATCTATCTATCTATGTGTCTATCTATCTATCTATCTATCTATCTATCTATCTATCTATCTATCTATCTATCTATCTATGTGTCTATCTACCTATCTATCTATCTATCTATCTATCTATCTATCTATCTATGTGCCTATCTACCTATCTATCTATCTATCTATCTATCTATCTATCTATCTATCTATCTATCTATCTATCTATCTATCTACTATGTGTCTATCTATCTATCTATCTATCTATCTATCTAATTACTATCTATCTATCTATCTATCTATCTATCTATCTATCTATCTATCTATCTATGTGTCTATCTACCTATCTATCTATCTATCTATCTATCTATCTATCTATCTATCTATCTATCTATCTATCTATTTACTATCTATCTATCTATCTATCTATCTATCTATCTATCTATCTATATATCTATCTATCTATCTATATATCTATCTATCTACTATCTATCTATCTATCTATCTATCTATCTATCTATCTATCTATCTATCTATCTATCTATCTATCTATCTATCTATCTATCTATCTATCTCTTTAGTTCATGTATTGATCTGAAAGTCAGCCTATCTGTTAATCCTTCTGAATACCTGTCAACACACCCGACATTGTAATTTATCAATCTATTTGTCTCTTAACTCCACTGCCCGGTCTTCACTACTCACAACCATCTGTCTATCCTATGCATCCTTTCTAAAAAAAAATGTCCACCCTCAATACACTTCTTTCTATCTTTCACAGGACAAATTCATTCAACAGAAGCCCAATTTCATAATTATTCATTGGGAAGAGAATCCAACAAGCGGCCATCATTATTATGTTACGATATCGCTTTTCATAGACTCAAGCTAATCATGCCATCTCAAGACGCTAGCTGATGCTCTATCCAATTAAGAGGAAGAGCCTTGGTAAACACAGACCCGAGTGCTGTAATTACACTCCACGTCATCTTCCTGTCAAAATCCAGAGCCGATATGAAGTCAAGGATGCACGAAGAGATTGAGAAATATGAAACAAGAAAATTTTCAAAGCATTCAAATCCAAAGCATAGCAGCGAACTGAGTCAAGTCGGTTTTGCGTCGGTTTAGCGTCGGTTTAGACGTGTTTAGGTCTTTATGTTAGGAGGACCGCTGCCCTAGGCATTTACACCTCACTTTTTCTTGTTTTTATTTTCCTTGTTGTGGTAGGGATTCGTTTTTTAGAATTTTGCCCGGGCAGCGGCCTGTTCAACCTGCTCTTCACGATTTCCAACTGCCAAGGTTTAACGTGCACACGGGCCCTCCGAAATTTTCGACCTTATCCGAGAAGACTAGGTGCTCGATCATACCTACCAAGGGATCAGGGACAGGAAAACATGAGAAAAATCCCAGAATTCCAACATGCCTGCACCGACAGGGATTCGAACCCGGCACCTTCGGCATGAGAGGTGAGCACCTTGCCTCTAGACCACCGTGTCTCATGTCAGTTTAGAGTCAGAGTTGAACTACCTTTGAATCAACCAGCGAGAGAGGCTTGTTTCAATCTCCCTTGTGCGCAAGGTCCCGTTTGTTCTCCAGTAAATCAGCAATCATTCTTACTTTATCTGTCATCTGTTCCATTATCTTGTCTGAGAATTCTTTATTACTTTAGCGTTTCCATTTGTATTTCTTTTTAGTTTCGTATGTTCTGTGATTATTTTGTCTTCTGTCTAACGTGTCAAATATAATTCCAATTATTAAATTAGTAAGCAGGAGTGTGGCGGAGAGATGGAGCACTAGGAAAACTAATTCATGATGAGGGTGAGGTGTTTTTTTGAAGTGTGTGTCTAGCCAGTGCCCACAAAAATGGGAGAAGCGGATTCGCTGGACGGTTATGCGAGTTGGTGTTCTTCTTCCTTGCAAAGGCGTTTGATGTCGTATCAGAGGGCATGGGTTAAAGTCCCTGCCGGGGTAACATGTTTTCTTTTCTTTCTGTCACTCTTGCTTTTCCAAGCACCAAACTCGGTTAACCCATTATATCAGAAATACTGGGTGACTCAAAAAATATGTATACACAAATCAAAGGTTTAATTAACGTTGTTAGCAACTCAATCGAACTGCATCATTATCAGTGTCTGATCCATAACTGCTATCAGGTTGAACACATGTGATAACTTAAATAATTACATGCCTGTTCTCTTCAATTTCAGTTATCAATCTTGGACATTTATAATCTCAACTGGCATCCTAGTCAGCAACTATGAAGTGATTCGATGCGTAGGATTAACATCAAGTTTGTACATAGGAATGACATCTTTCCTACATAGGTCTGCCTGTTACGACATCGTGCTGACATCGTTTTGGTGTTGGAACCCGCCCGGGTGGTAATCCTACCAACCCTGTAAAAATCCAGTACAAATCTACATTGGATTGACGTACGGATCCTGGCTGGGATTGCATTAATAAATTTAATATTATTATTATATTATTCGGCCCTTTTTGTTTTCTTGAGCCACCCAATGATAATACTGTCTGAGGTGCAGTGTTGACTCTGACCGTGATCAAGATTCATCTGTGCTACGAGAATAGACGTACTCCGGTACGCTGACATAAATATTATTAAGTTAGCTTAAAGCCCATTTCATTTATCAGTGGTTTGGCAGCCGGGCTGGATATACAGCATGGGGGTTTGGGAATAGAAGAGTGGGTAAAATAAGATGTGGCTTCCACGACAAAACGACGTACATCGCCACTTTAATTCTTTTTTGTTCCAACTCCACTTTTATGCACAGCTGAGAAATTCGACATTAAACGTTTGCGGCTTTAGTATTACGATAAGAAGTTAGACTAAATCGGAACTGTCAAAGAGTTTGATAAGCGCCACAAGGCATTTTAAACAAGTGTCAAAGTGTGCATGTGTTAGACTTCTTTTACACACTAAAAGATCTCCGGTTTTGTTTTGTTTTGTTTTGTTTTGTTTTCAGAAAATGGAGATGGAACAAACAAGAACTCAGGTCGCCACATGAATCTTTGCATCAAATGAAACTAAGGCTGGGAGCTCACGGAGACAAGTCTGTTCTGTCTCCCTTTCAGTGTAAGATGTGGACTATGAAGTTAAACGGGACCTCGCTCTCTTACGAGACTAAAACATCTGTGTCACGAGTTTGAACCCGCCAAAACTGTCTTGAGTCATTTGCCGCAAAGAGAGACCTAGCGCACTGGGTCAAAACAGACGCATCACAGGCTCGTCTCGCTGCACTACAAGACTATGGGACTTGAGCTCATCTTCCAGATACCCTATATACTAGGGGCAAGCAGAAAACTTGTAGCATCACAATTATTCATTTCTATATTCTTTTATCAGCACCACAGTTAAATAAAAAGCAAAATGAGGTTAAAATGATGATTATTAAGAGGATTATTTCTAGTTTAGACTTTCAGAAAGGGTCTTAGATAAAAACGTAATCTTCTTAACAAAAGTTAAACTTTGAACTGTCTCACTAAAAACAATGGGTACCGTTAGGAAAGTATAACGAGCCCGGGACACACACACACACATACACACACACACACACACACACACGCACACATATACACACACAAACACACAATGAATGCTAAAACTTATAAGCTCCGGAATTCCCACCTGGCAGCTCGGATTTTGGATACTGAAATTTCATAATGCCAAGACAGCTCTCCATCCTGAGCCAAGTCAAACCTCCAGAACCGTTCAGTTGCTCAACTCATTTCGACAAAATCGACTTTTAGTGTTTACCGCCAGCTGTAAATCAATAGCAATTCCCTGCATTTTGTCCTTAACAAAGAAAAAGGATTACTCTGAAAAAAAAAAAAAACTTCCTCTACAAAATGCACGCCCACATAGGTCATATTGAAATCCAGCTTTCCTTAAAAAGAAGTCTATAAGTATGTACGCACCCCCAAACGTTTTGCGCTAGGGGCACGCACTTACACGTATCTATCCCTAACCCGGTGATTATCCTCAACAATAAATCGTAAGAATCCCTAACTCTGCCCCTTACCCTTTAATTCAACCCCAAAAGAGGAGGGAAACAAAAATCTGAAAGAATAATTAGTGAAGGCTGCTATTAGGAGTATTTCGGGAGGAGTTCTCTAGCTTTGGAGTCACAAAAGGTTTTTAAAATACTTAGCCCTAGTACAAAAAACTTGGGGGACGTACGCAATTGGTAACAACATTCTGGAAACAATGGCTTTGGTAGGTTCTGGCTCTGCATGACATAATGTCCAATAGTCCTAAATTCATGTGAGTGACTGCTTTCTTTGAAGGCCCATGGTGCATTTAGTCAAGTTGTTACACTTCGGTTTTAGAATGTGATGTGAATTAAATTTTACAGTTAAAGGGATCTTGTCGCATTAATGAGACTGAAACAAAGATGTCCCTGTGGCTGATTCAAGTGGAGTCGACTTCGAGTCAAAACGGATGTAAAACGGATTTGAATTAGAACTCCATTAGCTTTGCTTCAAAATTATGATCTAGTCTTGGACATATACCAATTGGATTCCGAATATCTGAGAGGTCTCGGATTAGAGAATGTAACGCACATAAAGCTGACGCTTGCTGTTTCTGACTTTCACGGGATGCTCACCATTTTTTGTAAAAAGAAAGAATTCTCAAGGGCAAAATATTTCAAATAGCTTTTTTTTTTGTTTTTGGCGTCCTCTTTGATTGTTGCCTCTTTTTAATGCTTTTCTTTTACTATCTATCTATATATCTGTCTAAGATGTTAATTGGTGATTTTGCAATATAATTAACAGGTCGATGACGTCATGAAACGACATTTGAAGCAAAGATCTTCATGTCAGAAAATGTTTCCTGGCAATCACGTATCCCTTGCAAGATTCTCGTTTTTCTGTTTTATGTGTGTGTTTGTTTGGTTTTTTTTATTATTATACGGCTATTCGTCCTAGCATGTTTTTTCTGTGTTAGGCCTGGTTTAATATCGCACAGAAACCTACCCAAGGCGCCTTATTTATCACCGACCTGACACGACCCAACCGGGGGAAGAAAAGTGGGAGACGCCGGGTGGACTGGCCACCCTGATGAGCCTGGCTTATGATCGGGGGTTGGTGGGGGTGGGGGGGGGGGTGGGAGGAGAGGAGGTAACATCATACATCTCGCTATTCCAACCGTTCACTAAGATTGGATAGAATGGGGGCGTGTTAGATGTGAGATGGGGGGGGGGGTGAAAAGCTGAGAGCATCATTTGTGTGGGATGAGAGGGGGAGAGCAGGAGAGAGGAGTTAAGTAGGTCTTATTTATATTACAACCAAAGAAAAAAGTGGTTAAGAAAAATCTGTGAAGTTTTGTTTACCATGTTGCTGATCATACCCAAGTGTGGCTGAAAGGAAAGTGTCAGTCGGGGGCTCGATAGATAGGGCCATCGCCAAAGTACCTAAGCCGGGGTTTGGCGATTCTTACTCCTCCCCATGTAGCCTACGCCTTTGATGCACTTAGTTCCAACCCTATCCCCAATTGCACAGCCATTAGAATATTGAATGTCCATGAAAACGTTTAGTGACATTTTGCATAAATTATTTTACTTGACTATTTCATTACAGACAACACGGTATTTTGTATCATATAACAGAACAACTCAATTTGCTGAAGAAAGGGTAAACAAAACGAAACTTCTTAAAATTCATTACCATAGTTGAAAAGCGGTCGTACTCTGGCCCACCCCCTCCTCTTACCCATCTATGCTTTTCGTACGCTGGAAGTACCCCGCCCTCCTTTCCCGCTCGGAGCGTTCCTACCTTAGGGATAGCCCCGTGGAAGCAAACACAAACGCTTCAGAAACAAACTGTCAAAGTGCATAGCGGCGGCCGAGGATTGGGGGAGTGAGGGTGTATGCAAAAGTGTGTGTATTTGTGGAGGGGGGGGGGGTCGGGAGTCCAAGCCCCACAGGCAGACCAATTTTGTTCTCTCTGGAGCCGGGGTGGGCCGCCATAAACTCTTTTTGGGAGGTTCAACATGGCAGTTGAAGAGCTGATTAGGGTGCAGATGAACAAAGACATGGATGGATGAATTTGTCATTTTGAGAACATGATGGTTTGTCAAAGACATTCTGTTTATCAAAAATTGCAATGGGGCCAAATGCACTGAGTCAAGTCTATAACTATTTTGCGTTGGTTTTGACCCAGACCTGAACTTCACTTGAATCACCTAGCAAGACAGACGTTTCAGTCTCACTACCGTGTGTAGGTCTTTACTATAGAAGGATCGCTGCCCTAGGCATTTCCACCTCACTATTCTCGTTTTAATTTTTCTTGTTAGCTTTTTGTGTGCTTTTATGGTAGGGATGGACCTTGCGAGTTTTTCGTCCTTATCAGAGAAGACTAGGTGCTCGATCCTACCTATTAGAGGATCAGGGACAGGAATGAATTCCCCCCCCCCCCCCAAAAAAGAGTTTCAACATGCCTGCACCGACCGGGGATCGAACCTGGTACCTTCGGCATGAAAAGCTATCACCTTAGTCAGTGGAGTCGCTTCAACTCCAGAAACCATAAATTCTAGGCAAAACAGATCTGACTCAGTGCCCCATGGGTCTCAGACAGTGTGAAATGGGCGTTATGGTGGATAGAAGTTTATCTATAATTAAAATTAATGTAGTACTTCATTCATGGCAATCAGTCACTGCATCCCTTTTTTTACCTTCGCTTTTTCTTATTCCTCACTGAAGATTTTGACTATATAATAGTATCTGTAGATCCTTCAAACACGCAGAGAAACTTAAATTACGTGTTTGTACAAAACTGCTTTTTCACGTGTACCTACATAAACTCTGTATGTCTGAACAGCAGCCATGTCATGACCTTAGTTCTTGTTTGTTCCGACTCCACTTCTTGCACAACTGAGAAATTCCACGTTAAAACGTTTGCGGGTTTAGTATTATCATAAGGAGTTAGAAAATATCGGAACTGTGAAACAGTTTGATAAGTGCCACTATGCATTTTAAACAAGTGTCAAAGTGTGCCTTTATTACACCTCTTCTACATTCTGAGAGATCTCCAGTTTTTCAGAAAATGGAAATAGAGCAAACAAGAAGTAAGGTCGCGATATTCCGATTTCATCGGTACTCCTTCGTATCAATACTGGGAATAAAGCTAAATAATGTGGAAGAATAAAAATCAGACACAAAGAAGACTGGGTACACTGAAGGAATGTTCTCTTGTGAACGAGCTTAGTGTGGGATATAACAAATATCAGGTTGTATTCACTGCGTGTTTTTATTTTTATGATTATCATTCCTTGGAAATCTCAAGCACAAATGGGAAGAACACAGAGGTCGAATAAATTGGACAGGCCATTGAGCTGTGGATAGAGAGGCTGGATATATCTAGACATGGGAAGGTATTACTCAGTGGGAAAGAGGAGGGAAGGGAATATATTACGCAGCCATCTATTCAGTGAATCTGCAATAACATGGATCTGATATCCAATGGCGCAGAGAGAACATACGATACACGAGCTTTACTGCCGAGATCACAAAAATGTATGCCGAGAGGGGAGAACGCGCACACACATGCACTCACTCACACAGATACGCTCCCAATAGCTCGGATTGCTGCACTGAGCATTACGTGATTGAAGCCGTGGTAGAGTAACAACCTTTCTTATCGTGTCTAGCCTTCCCAGATCCCAGGATGTCATAGTACACTGAAAGGAATCTCTCGTCGCAACGGAGTTCTGCACAAGAAAAGATCCCATCAAATGTCTAGTAGTGTTGGGGATATCCGACGAAAACTATTCGAATATTCGAAGAGCAACCATCGAACATTCGCTCGAATAGTTTTATGATTATTCGACTATCAGAACTACCAATTTTTATATTTTCTTTTATTTATTATTTATTTATCTATTTATTCATTTATTATTATTATTATCATGTACAATGTCCCTGCTCTGCGCGTGCGCTAATGGCATACGTCGTTTTTGACACTTTTCAGATATTAAGAAGAAGCTGTTTTTTTATCTGTCATTTGTTGACTTATGCTATTATAATTCTGTTGAATTATTACATTTTCCTATTGGTGCATTTCTTTTTCTATAATATTATCTGATGGCCCTCATGCTCGGGAACGCAATGAACCGTCAGTTGCTTTTTGGGCATAGGTCTGAAATAAAAAGAATATGCCATTATCGTCGTGCAGTGACGAAAAGCAGAGCTGTCGATGAGGTCACAGTCTCGAAATTTGACCCACCCATACGAAACTAAGCCTCATTACAAAACTGGTCATCGAGTAGTATGAATTACCAAAGTGTTACCGAAGACAGAAAGCACGAAAATCGGATTTCAGTGCTGTTTTTGGACAGAGCTGTTTTTCTTACGTGGAAATGCCCAAGTATTCGAAACTGACAAATATTCGAATATTGGGTGACGAATGTTCAATATTGGTTCGTATATTGCAGTTTGTTTTCGAGCCAACACTACAAATGGGTGTCTCGGCCCTCACTTCCCAACACCCGACAAAGTTCGCTGCCCCTGAATATTCCCCACACCTATCCCTGCCCTAGGGTGTACTTTTATCAAAGATACCACCACAGTCCCCGCATTTGTATGGTTTGTGCGCTCGACACCATTTCAGATTAGACCAAGAGATATTATGCCCTTTCCACGTCCGATAAGTGAACAAAATAACGTTTTTCTTCAGACCCTCAGAAAATAGAGATCGCTCACAAAACATTTTCAAAAAATTCATCAAAGGATGTAAGGTCTCCAAAGTAACCATGAAAGGCTTTTTAACCGCTGAACCTTAACTTCTACAAAATATCGTATTACCCACAGAAAGACGTAAATGTGTATGTTGGCATATTTTGATAGGTCTTGAAGTTTGCTACATTTTTCATACCTTTCTTGGTTTTGAGCCAAAACAGAGTTGAACAGTAGAAAGTGTTCCGACATTTTGATCCGGAAAAAGACGGATGCATTTTCTTCGACTATAATTTAAAAAGTATTACAGGAAATTTTTCGTTCTGCGCCTCAAGTTACATGTAGGTGGTCGAAACTCAGCTTCAAAAATCACATCTGTGTATTGCCCGAGTCAGCGGGCCAACTAGTTATATCAAAGCTATACAAATGTGTTTTTAAAAATGACTTTTGTAGGTTATAGGGGAATAAAAATCTCCTCCACAAAGTTGCATTCTCCATTCAGGGGTAAGCCAGACCAAGACTGGCGATGGCTCCACACTGGTGGCTCACCACCTATGCATAATTATTGAGCATCACACTATGACACTACTCACAACCCAAACCGCGGCAGTATGGGCAGATGGTGGTTGTAATAGTGTGATGCATACAATAATAAGGTGGTGAGCCACCAGTGTGGGGCCTACGTCAGCCTTGGTCTGGCTTTCCCCCTTCGGCTGGTGGCGTACTGAGTCAAATCTGCCTTGCGTCTGTTTTGACTCAGTGCGCCAGGTCTGTCTTTCAACCAGCTGAGTCTTGTTTCAGTTTTGTCTTGTTTCATTCTGCCAGTGAACGAGATCCAGTTTAACACCTTAGACCACATCTCACACTCACTCAGACAAAACAGACTTGACCCTATGAGCGACCAACCTTAGGAATATGTTCGGGAAAAGGGTGAAAAAAAAGGGGGAAGGCTGTTGCTGAGGGACCGTAGACTAATTACAACGCCAAATAGGGAAAATGTCGAGATGGGTTCATTGTTAAGCTACAGCTTATAATGTTAAATACCACAGTCCCCTACCAAATCTTTTGAAAATAAAAAGTCTTCACTAGCGTTATTCCAGAATATAGACCTTAGCTCTATTTAGTTACATTCTCCATAAAGGGAACGGGATTGAATGACACAGTTACTTTATTTAGATTTACGTCATGGGACATTCGAACTGTTCAACGCGGCGGTTAAGCACAGTTATGGACTTTGTACACACTTTCCATGTGCAGTTGATATTTGTGCCTCGAATCGCCCTTACAACGTCCATAACAACTGTGCTTAACCACCGCGTTGAACAGTTCGAATGTCCCATGACGTCATAGGTAAATTTAAATATAGTAATTGTGTCATTAAATCCCGTTCCCTAGAGATGTGGAACTTGATAACTGTGTAGTGCACAGTTATTGGGAACGTAGTATAATGTGGCCCATTTTCTCGAATTGCTAATGAAGTCCCTGGGGGTCGAGTAGGGGAAACCGGCGCTTTTATTGGCCAATGGGGATTTTAGTGGAAACAAAAGTTCGGTGTTTTTTTTTACCAAAACCCCAAAAACTGTCTGTACGGATCGTTGGACTTACAACTTCAGAACACCGAAGTTGTTCTTTTTGCTGTTGGAATAAGTGTTCGAGACCAGGCGAAGGAATTGAAGCTTCTCACATAAGGGTGACCGCATGGGTTTCTAGCTCTTCTGTAAATGTTTTGTGTGCTCGTTCGTTTCACAGATGATACAAAAATAACGTCGAGATTTTTTAAGAGAAAAGTCGTGTACATGCCATGACACTTTCACCGTCTTTCTCACTTTGAGACTGGCAACTGGGACGCTCAGAGAGTAACAAAATGGTTCTTTTTCTAGGGGGGAGGAGAGGTGGAGTGGGGTTCCGAGTGGGTAATGACTTGATCTCTGACTTTTAGACGTTTTTTGGCTTTTAGGTCAAGGTCAAAATTGATCGATTGGTTAAGTTGGATGGATTCCCAACCCTGGTCAGTGAGCATGGCATTGATTGGAGTAAAAAGTTCTTTTCTGGGTCAAGTGTACCGAAGAAAACGGGAGGGGAAAAAAAAAACACTTTGAAATGTAAGGAAAGACAAAATAGAGAGGTGATAAGAAAAGAAAAAAAATGGTGTACATAAAGAGAGACAAGAAGGCTGATGGATCGCGGAGACGAGTCAGTGCTTTATGTCTGTAATAACTCAGTGCACGATTTTAACTCTTTCCTCGGCCTGACGAAAGATAGTTTCAATGCTTCCGAACTACTGAGGCAGATTTGTTTCAGCTCCGTTTAACTCCATGGTTCAAATCTCACACGAGAACCGAGACAAACCTGACTTTACTCAGTGAGCCATCAGGAAGGGATGGACATAGTAATTACCTGCACTGGTGACTAGAAGTCATATGACTTACTGATAAAGAAAAAAAAACGCAATGGCTCGATTGTGTTCCTATCTATCTATCTATCTATCTATCTATCTATCTATCTATCTATCTATCTATCTATCTATCTATCTATTTGTCTGCCTGTCTGTCTCTCTGTCTGTCTGTCTGCCTGCCTGTCTGTCTGACTGTCTGTCTGTCTGTCTGTCTCTCTGTCTGTCTGTCTGCCTTCCTGTCTGTCTGTCTGTCTATCCATCCATCCATCTATCTATCCATCTATCTATCTATCTATGTATCTATCTATCTATCTATCTATCTATCTATCTATCTATCTATCTATCTATCTATCTATCTATCTATCTATCTACCCCCAACCAACAGCTCAAAGGGCTTGACATGATCTAGCTGTACATTAGACAATTTTCCAGTCTCTCCCTGCAACAGCTCCAGTCTGACACCACCAGCCAACAATGCCTCGCAAAAGATGCATTTGTTTCAAACAATCAAACAAAACAAAGACAGTGAGAGCGTATCAGTCCCAGTTCCTGGTTTTAGATACCAAAGTAAAGAAACAGGGACTGAAACACAATACTTTAAACCAGTGATTCTCAAACATGGCCCCGGAGGGGGGGGGGGGATATTGCACAAACAACAGAAAATCTGTGGGATCGAGGCAAGACTTGAGACAAAGACAAAATGTGGCAAAAAGAGAAAGTTAATTACATGTAGCAAAGCTACGCGTAAAGAAATAGAACAGAAACGATACAATAAAACGCAAAGGAAAGACACGCAAAGCTTTCGGTGTGTTTACCTTTATCTAGGGAAAGAAAAAATACTTGTATATATTGACAGACGTGCTGTGCTAGGAAAATCTAACCTGGGCTCATTGCTACGTACTCGTATTGGCTTTACATGCTACCATTTTTTTTTCTCTTTTCACTAAATGAGGCACCCAGCATTATCCGGGATAAACCTGTGAACCCACCGTTATATCTCTCTCTTTTTGGTCTAGAAAGCTTTCCATATTCTTCAGTCTTACTCACAGACTAATAAAATACCCAGACTGGATGATCCCATTGTGTGACGTCACAAAACAGCGAAAGGTCATGAACCATCCGCCACATTAGGTTTACGTTTACGACCGACGCTTCAGCATAGCTACAATGTTGAATGACACCATTTTGACGCGCCTACTGAACGCGGAAGTTTGGTTCCGCACCAAGAAATTAATACATGTACCACCAATCTTGACAAATAAAAAGAAATTTCTACTGCAGATAGAACTAGAATCGGAATTTCCCGAGCGGCGGCCATGTTGGTTATACGACCACCGCTCGAGAAATTCCGTAAAAAACGACACAGCCCGAAGCTCGTGTTTCCAGTCTGGTTAATTTATTAGTCTGTGGTCTTACTACAGATTTCATTCGCACCAGAGCACTACACACTCATTTCTGGTAGGGAAATTGCGCGCACCGAATTGAACGCGTATTAATACATTGTTTCCGGTGCGGTGGGCTTACTACAGGGAGCCAAAACAAAGATTTTTGTATTTTACATTTTTACTACTTTTTATTTTAAAATACCTGAAACTTGAATCAACACATTCGGTATTGACAAAGGCGATTGGGCTGGATTAGTTGACACTTAGGAAATTAACTTTATAATTGTTGAAACTGGCTAAAAGGCCGTAGCGTCGAGCAAATAAAAAGGCCAAAATTGCACCACAATGGACTACTCCCGTGACTATTTTTTTTTTTTTATGATAAGATTTGTTTTATTGGTTCAATTTTCTACTGTTTTTACATTTTTTTCCCATTGACAAAGGTAAACATATCGAAAGCTTGGTGTGTCTTCCCTTTTCCAAGAACTCTGAGAACCACTGCTTTAAGCTGAAACCTGAAATGAAACCAAGAAGGAAGAAACAATACGTTTGGATTTCAAGCTGTGCATCAAATCGATACATTTCGAGACTGATTTTCGAGGCTATTGAATATTTCACCTAAAACTTCTAAAACTCTAGTCTAGAATAAGATGAGCTTAAGATTTGTATTTGATCCAGAAGTATCACATTATATAATCCATGAGCTGTTGTATGTTATTTTTATTTCAGACCGGATTGATTTTGGAAAAATTCTATTCTTGTTCTAGAATTTTCTATTGTGGAATTCTGATCGTAAAGGTCAATTGAAGGCAGAGAATGAAATCAGCAGAAAAGGAATCACGAGGCTTTGCCAAGGGCGAGAATTACTGCACAGAATGGTGGCCTCACCAGTAACAAGTGTTGTTTTCGAAACTCTTGCAGTTTCGCTGCATTTTTATTGGTTCTATCTATCTATCTATCTATCTATCTATCTATCTATCTATCTATCTATCTATCTATCTATAGACTAGCAGACACGTTTACAGAACTCAAAGTAAGGTAAAACCGAACTCAAACCAAATCAGAAAGTTAAAATGAAAAAAGTAAACCAAAGGGAGAGAGATCTCCAACACTGAGTTACCCAGTCAATACCGAATGGCTTGGGCACATAGAGTGTGTTATTACAATGCCTGGAATGAGATCGAAAGTAGACGCGCATTTCTCTGCCTGTGGTGAGAGGGGAAAGAATTGATTCTGTGTCCAATGACGAAAGTTCCACTGCAAGACTGGAGACAAAGTCATTCATCAAATGGTCACTCAAAGCCTAGTCAAGAAATCGAAATTCTGTCCTTTCTTCAAGCCCAGAAGACATTCTCTTTATTCTTTCATAAATTCCCAGAAACAAGAAAAAGAATACACGTATAATGTAGTCACTTTGTTTGACTGATTCAAAACAGTCCATGCGTTTAACTATGAAATGAAAAAGCCTAGTTGTTATTTCTTTCTAGCAAGGCACGACGTAGAAAAGAATGCTGCCAAAAATAAAGAGAATAATGCCCTGCCATTGTACCAAATGTCAATACTTACGTGTTATTGAACCAATTATCTAATGCGTGCAAGTCAGCCCCGTCCACCTGTCGCATTTGTTTTCCTGATTTATTTCCTTTTTTCTTGGAAGAAAACAGAGTATCTCGAAACAATATCGATGTTTCGTAAGTCACAGAGGTACACGCTTTGGATATGAATACCACAACCACACAACAAATTAAAAAATGCAAGACATTTTTGAGACGTCATTTCGTCCCGTTCTCTAAGATCATAGTAACTCGAACATTCGAAAAAATCGTCTTTTATATAATTCATATTCAACTACATTCAAAGCCGCATCGTATGATCTTGGTACCAGACTACTAGGCCAAAAATTAATCAAATAGTAATTGTTCAAAAATTCATAAGTAAACTATACCTGTTGTGTTAAAACAAACCATCGTTTTGCCCAAGACACAGAATACCGAGACGGACGAGTCCTTCTTTCACTATTATGTCCACAACTTGAGCGCGTATGAACACGGTGAGTACTACTCACAGAGCTCTGTGGTACTAGTCTTTTTCGTTCACTTATGAAGGGGTGTGGTGCAAATTGTTGCTTTGTTGACATAGATGATACGCGCGCAAGTCGACGGACGGAATCTGGTGTATTGAACCGTCTCGGTATCCCGTGTCGCGGGTTTTGCCTCTCCTGAGAAGTAGTCAAAACGGATTACTGCAATTGTAGGGAACGGTGACGATTTGAAAGACCTGTAACTGTTCATTCTTTCTTGATTAAATGAGTACAGCCGGCCTGGCCATGACTTTAAGAGAAAACGAAACAGAAGCGCTAGGAAGGAGTTTGAAAAAAAAACACACAAAAACACAGAACTGGAGAAAAATCGAACAAAATAGAACATCAAAATGATATTAAACGGCGTAAAGTCAACGGACAGAGCTGACAGTATGCGCCGAAGAGCCATGGAGAATAATACATCAAGGGGTGGCTGGAAACGGAGAAACTTCCAGACAAACAGAGCTTTGAGAAAATATAGGATACTAGCTGAGTTCCCGGCCCTGCCCGGGATAAATTGATTTATTAGTTTCAGTTCTGGGTGATTATTAGGGATCTGCTTCATTTTGCCTGTTCCTTTAGCTTTATTTTATTTTTCTTTGTTTGTTTGTTTTTAGATACGTTTTACTGCTCTCCCTTTGCGCGCTGACGTCCTGCGCGTCCCGCCAGCATCCGCCAAAAGGCTATGATTTGCGCACGGGTTAGTTTGTTTGCACATCGCAGGAAGTGATAACGTCACTGTGTTAATGGAAAAGAAATCTATACTAATATTTTCCTAGGCATATTGAAAACACAAACCTGTACTTTTGGCCCTGCAACGTCAATCTCCCAATTCCAGACCCTTTCTTTTTCCTAGTCTAGGCACATTGAGAACACACATACAACGTTTCATACTTGATAGTCTTAGAACTCAATCTCATCATTCAAACCAGTCCTAACCGGAAGTTGTTTTGTGAGTGTGATACAGTCTATACCGGTACCAATCTTAGATTAATTTGCCGAAAAAAATAGACCGAACGCCAATGTGTCGCAACCTAGAAACTAATACAAACGTTCTGCGAGTTATTAATTATTTTTTTATTTTCTGTGCCGGGGACACGGCGACAGTCTATACTAAGCGTTGTATAAAATCTGAGGGCCACCGAATCAGCATTAACAGAGGAGTAGCGAAAGGCGCGCTGCAATTGTCGTAAGGTTTCACTTTTATTAATATAGATCACGGTGTGTACTTCTTGTCTGCTAGAAGTTGACTGTCCCGTTTCGGGCTTAGTATGATAACCCCCTAAATTTCGTAAGCTCTATTTGGTTTTTTTTGCAACGTCCCTCAGTCTTCAACTATGTACGCGTTTCGTACGCTTGGCCTCAATCCCTCCCCCCCCCCCCCTTCTGTGTACGGTCACACCATGAACTATATGTTGAATGACGATTACAAAGCCTTATATGCCTGAAAACGTTAAATGGCACTTAGCACGAACTATGTTTCTTATGGACTTTCTATAGAAACATCACGAGTTATACAGTTTTGAGGTTCTGAAGGATTATGAAAAACCCAAACCTTGGTTTTGAGTGCAATCCCCATAGGCCAATAACAGTGCAGGTTTCCTCTGCTCCCCCCATGGGACTTCATTACCGGTTTGAGAGCCAGGGTTACACTATCTATCTATCTATCTATCTATCTATCTATCTATCTATCTATCTATCTATCTATCTGTCCGTGTCTGTCTGTCTGTCTGTCTGTCATATAGTTAAAATCAAACTTCATAATTTATTACCATAAGTGAAATGCGTACGTGCGCTCCTCAGAGACACCTCCTCCTCCGACGTACCCTTTTCGTACCTTGGAGGCACAGCTTCTTCCCACCCCCCCCCCCCCTGCAAAAAAAACAAACCCTCGGGGCATACGTACTTAATGGATGCCCCCTCCCCAACCCCACCACCACCACCATATATCCCCTTACTGTATTGTTCCTGTGATCGTAAGGCCTCTCACGAAGAAAAGAACTTGGACGCGAAAATGACATAAGCTGACAGACAGGGACTCCAGTCCAGACAAAAGGAATAAAAGAGGCATACAAAAGTTTTCTTTTTTTTTACAACAGGGTAAAAAAAAAGTGACAGTTCTGGAGGAAGGAGAGAGAAAGAAGGTCTGCATTTCAGTATGAGCTGAGTTTGATAACGGGTTATACCGTGCTAGAAGGAAGCAAGGCGATAGAAAGAATCATAGCAGAATGCCAGGACCACAGAGAGATTCCACCAGAAGAGCCCACGAACCAAAGGCATACATAGAGCAGGACTGTAAAATGAACAAGAGAGAGAGAAAGAAAGAAAGCAAGAGAAAAGGAATGAGAGAGTGAAGGATACCTAATGAATGAAATAAATAGTGAAAGACTTCGGTGAACGAAAATGAAAAAGACAGACAGAAATAAGAAATCATAAAAAACCAAAAACAGAATGAAAGAAAGAAGGGAAGGAAGAATGGTAGAAAGAAAGAAGTCAGAGAAAGAAAACGAGAAAGAAAGAAAGAACGAAAGAAAAAAGGAAAGAAAGAAAGAATGATAGAAAGAAGGAAAGCAGAACAAAAAACGGAATAAAAGAAAGAAAGGAAGAGAGAAGGTAAGTAAGGAGGAAAAAAAAAGACAGAAGAAAGAAGGAACAGATAATAATAGAAGAGTATCAAAGCACTAAAACCGGGGGGGGGGGTGGGGGAGAGAATGAAACGAAGAGCAGAAAAACTGAAAATGGGGAGAAAAAAAGAGGACATCAACATCTCAGAGACAAGCAAAAACAAAACAAAGTAAAAAAAAAAGGGCAAAAAAAAATAAAAAATGGAGACAAATTGGGAGAGAAGAAGCGCAATAAAAGTGCAAGGTACCATAATTTTAGTCCAATCTGCCAACTCTCGGCTGTTCCGCCCTGCGAAACTATGGAGAGACTTCACATAATGGCAGTGACATTTTACATGGCATGATCTCCAACACAAGCCTGTTGTGTCCTCTACTACTTGAGTCTGGCATTGGTCCCAGGGGGGGGGGGGGGGACTAGAGCAATGAGTCTTGTAGGGTTAGAGATGGGGAAATGGAATTGGTGGTGCTGGTAGTAACGGTGGTGCTGGTGGTGCTGGTGGTTCTGGTGGTGATGGTGGTAGTGGTGGTACTGGTTGGGGGGTGGGGGGGGAGGATAGTCGTAGTGACGATGGTGATGGTGGTGGTGATGGTGGTAGTGGTGGTACTGGTTGGGGGTGGGGGGGGTGGTGGGGGGAGGACAGTCGTAGTGATGATGGTGATGGTGGTGGTGATGGTGAAGATAGTGGTATTGATTGTAGCAGGAGTGGTAGTGGTAAAGGTAAGGATTGTAGTAGTGGCGGTGGTTGTGGTAGTGATTGAAGTAATGGTGGTAGTGATGGTGGTAGTTGTAATGAAGGTGATGGTGGTCATAATGGTGGTAGTAGTGGTAGTATAGTAGTGATGGTGGCGGTAGTGGTTGTAGTAGTTGTGATGAAGATGATGTGGTGATAGTGGTGGCGATGGTAGTGGCTGTAGTAATGGTGATGGTGTTGCTGGTAGTTCTTATGCTATTGCTGGTAATGGCGGTTGTGGAGTTGTGATGGTAAGGTACATTACGTGACGAAATTTATTTGACATCTCGCTTCTTCGTAGCACTATAATCTTCCTATTCCTATTAATGCCAATGCACTTTTTGGCTGAATTCACAGATACTCCCAATTTCCTGCGTTAGCTCTATGACCCAAGCCTTTTTCTGTGTCTAAATCCTTAAATTCCCAAGACTTACCACTGCACTTTCTGTGCGGTACATGTCTGTCTGTGGACGTACAGATCTATGATCGTAGCCGTACAAAAGGGGACAAGGCGTGCAGACAGCCAGTTGCAGAACCAAATCCCTTTTTAATATTGACCTTTCCTCGGTTTTCTTATCTCCGGGTTTCCAATTATCTATTTCCCCGGAGCATAGGTCTATCTGTGTGTACGTTGGTCTGTGCGCGCCCCCCCGCCCCCCACCCCCCACCCCCCCCCCCCCAAAAAAAGTGGCAGAGACATTCTCAGAACGGTAGTGGTCACAAGAAAGAACTTGAAAATGTAAAGCTACCGCTGATTTCAGATTTTGCATCCAACAAGATCAGGTATTCAGAAAGCATCAAATTTAAATATCAGTGGTCCTGTCATGAAACCGCACAAGTCCTTTTTATGGATGACAAGTTCTTTTTGTGTATGTGTGTGTGTGTTGTTTTTTTTTAAAACTTTTTATTCCAGGGGTGGCTAAACCGCGGCTCTTTAACCTTCAATATGCGGCTCGCGGCTTTATTTTTGGCAGTCTAATAATTTGTTACCGAAATGCAAATTCACATGTGGTTTTTTTTTTTTTTATGTTCCCGTAGTTCAATACCGTATTTAGTACGTTCAGTATAGTTAAAATAATCATCAGTTAAGATTTTGAAAACATTTTTGGTACATAATAAATATGTATACTTTGTGATTACTGAAACATTTAATAGAAAATAACGATTTAAAAAACAGCTTGCATGAGTAAAAATATTGCTGCATACGTGTATTTCTTAATATTTATATAAATTTTTTGTAATAAAATGTTCAGGTAACAATAAAAACGTAAATTTTGTTCATATCTTGTGGCTCACGAACATCTGAAGTTTACCGTATGTGACTCTTGCATTAAGAAAGTTAGGCGGCTCCTTTACTATTCTATCAACTTTTTTAGAAAATTTACTTTTTCTATTTGATGAAGTACATATTTTTTCAAATACTTGTTTATACATATATTTTGTGGATCTAGCGAAATCACGCTCAGGCGGAAAGATCAAATTCCTCAGAAAAATAAAACCCCTCCAAAGGAGGAAAAAATTTCTATGGAAATTGAGATTCGCTCATAAAGTGAAAGACTGGCCATTTTTCTGCATCCAATTAAAATATTATGCTTGAAAATCTTCTTAAAAATATTTTATTTTGATTTTTTTAAAGAGGTATAAAAATTTCACTTCAAGCCCGATTTCACCAGGTCCACTCACATTTTACAAAAAAATATAATTGAGCATATCATTTGAAGAAAAACAGCCTTTTCCTCTATCCCGTGGACTTAGTTGTTTTTGTTTTGTTCGGTTTGGTTTGGTTTTCGCACTTGCGAAGTCTCATGATATGGTCAGGGTTTTTTAACATTGTAAAGACGTTATGAATTTCTTATTGGAAAACTTGTACAACGGTTTCTTGTGTCCCCTAAATATCTGGAACCCACAACGACAATTTGGCTAAAGGAATAGCTTGATTTCGGCCTGAGGTCTTCGCCGGCGTCTGTGGCGAGATATTGTCCCCGAGAGAAATCTCTTTTGCGCATTTCTTTCAAGCAAAGAGAGGTTGGTTCTGGGTAATGGAGAAACATGGACTGCCTTTCTTGAGAAGTAAGTCATTTTGGAAATGGGGAATAGAGTGCCCTGCCAACTTGGTCATGTTTATGTGGTGTTTGCTTAGACAGCTGATGTCCGGCCTCAGACCTCTGTCCATAGTTCATTCAAGTCCCTGGGGGAGATGACCAATCTCTCTACAAGTGTGGGGGTAGAGAGAAAAGTCCAGCGTTGTCCAGACTGTATTTTTTTGGTGGCGTCCTGAATTTCCTTAGCCTGTTGTTGCTGTTATTCACTTTCTGAAATGAACTTCGGTTTGTTTTTTCTGAGCAGTTTGATAAACCGGAAGTCTGAAACAATTCTCGGCCACTCAGAGACAGAAATGGGTTTACTCTACAGAATAAAGAGGGAATCATCTATCACATATCGCTATCGTTATTATACTAGCTGGCCAACTGAATCCAAGAATAGAAAGATATCATATTTACTCTTGGTTTTCTTTCTTTCGTTTTTTTCTTATATTTTATGTCATATTTTAAATGTGTGATGTGAGCCCTGATGGGACCTCACATCTTTTCTGTGTGTTTGTGAGTATTGGTGTGTGTTTTTTTAAAAAACAACTTGTCCATTTTCTTGGGTGATGATGTCATGAAGACAAACAAACACACAAACAGAAAACTATACAAACACACTGACTCACAAAGAAACTGTTGCGCGAAGAGAAATAACAGTCAAACAGTTATGAGACATTTCCTCCAGGGAAACTTATTGGAAAAATGTCATTATAATGACAATCTACGACGTCCAAACTGAAATAAGATCAGCCTGGTGACGCTGAGGTTCCCGCAAAGAACAATGGAATACCAAAACTGGAGAGACAACAAAAAAAAGTATATAGGAGTGAAATTGCTATAATATCAGCATCTTCCCAGTACTGTCTGTGCCTCATTTTCCTCCCCTCCACAGAAATACATTTCTCCTCAAATCCTCAACTCCAGTTGGCCCTCCTCCTCACTCCCACCCCCCGCAACCTCCTTGCTGTAATATCAGCTTCTTCTCTCTGTCTGTGCCTCATTTTTCTCTCCTCCACAGAAATATGTTCCTCAACAAATCCTCATATCCAGCCCCCTGCCTCCCCCCCCCCCCCTGCAACACCACCCGCACCTGTCCCCACCAGTCAGAGGGCTTACCAACTGATTTGACCAACCAGTGGTGACATTAATCCTTCTCAACTTCATTATCTTCCTCCCCGACATCTTTTCCTACTCATCAAATTCCCGTCCAATTTCTCTTTCCCCGCGCGTGAGCTCCTGTACGCCGATTTCTCTTGGGCTTAAGAAATTTTCCTCCCTTTCTCTGTCCTCACTTTACTTTTTTTTTCTTTCCCCTCCGTTATTTCTTAACTTGAGTTTTTTTCCCCTCACAAGCCATTTCTCACAACCAACTCCGTTTTAGAGGATTTTAACTTTTTACCTCCCAACATCCCCCATAGGAACTTTCAAATCCAGCTCCCTGCATGATAATATTCTCATTTGTCGAGCTGTTCACATGGGAGTGATCATCACTGGAGGCTGGACAAACTGGATGTCAAACCACATCATCAGCTCTTTCGCCCAATACTGGCTTTACGCTGGCTTAACACTAAAGAAAATTTGGCTTGAACTCAAGTCACAAAGATCATCTCTTGTTGATCCGCTCTGGCCACTGCAATGTTACGACCCAACAATGGACGATCAAATTCCTATCATTGTTTATATTATCATTGGCGACTCCGTGTTTTGCCATAACGTGAGACACCGGAGTAAAATATAGACGCAGAGAATGAATATTCAGGAAAGTATTTTAGCAAATCCTGTTTGTTATATCTCCATTTTCTGGAAAAAAAAACAAAAAAAAACTGCAGAGCTTTTATTATGTAGAAGAGGTATAACAAATCCACACTTTGACACTTGTTTAAAATGCGTTGTGGAACTTACCAAGTTGTTTCAGTTTCGATTTATTCTAACTCATCATAATACTAAAGCCGCAAACGTATATCGTGGAATTTCTCAGTTGTGCCAAAAGTGGAGTTGGAACAAACAAGAACTAAGTTCGCAAAATACCAAACAGATTGAAGGTAAAGAAGAATCGTAACATTTCCCACACCGCTCTGTTTTAAATTTAGAAAAGAGATTTTGAAACCGGGATATCTCTCAACTATTTCATTGAAGTGAATTATAATTTTACTCGTAACCAATCTGTCAATGTTCAGATGTCTTGAAAATGTGTGACCTTAACTTGAAATTATGATCTGAAGGCATCGTTCTTCTGTTTGACAATGAGAAATTTTCCAAAACAGTTGGAATTTTTTTCTTATCAAAACTAGAACATAATATAAGTTTTGTGAATCAGGCGCAGATCTGAAACAAGCAGTAGGACCAAAATGGCCGTGGAGGGCGGCCAGGAAGGCGCCTAAATCTTCATGACTATGGGACCAAAAATTAATGTTATGAAAGTTTGTGAACTGCCTCAATTTGTGACGAGATATTATCTGGACACGCCCATTAAGCACAAAATCCATTCTTTTATAATCTTATTTAAGACCTTTTTTTTTTTGAGCCAAAGAAAAAAAAAGAAAAACATTTTCGTCCACTAAAAATTAAAAAAAGGACAGAGAGGAAGAAAAAGTTGTGTTTTTTTAACACTTCGTTTTTTTGATAATAATGTCACAAGCTTTTACAAGACGAAGAGAAAAACAGACAGACAGATAGATAGACAGACAGACAATGCTCCAATATCTTTTAAAACAACTTTTTCGTTATTGTTGTTGTTGTTGTTTTGTCTTTTTTAAGTGGAATGCTGTGCGACAAAATGTGGCTGAATGTGAAGATCCCCTAAATGCGTTTGTCTGACTTCACCAGCCGAGAAGTTCTAAATAATTGAAGTCTGGGGGTGGAGCAGGGAATTTACTGGAATGAACGTGTCAGTAGGTTGAAGTGCAGGGGATCTTGACAAGAGGAAGCTGGGCAGGGCAGACACCAAAGAAAAGCACAGTTGATAGACTGCAGTTGCGCAACTGTACATTTATTGGCTACTCTAAATCAGCGGTTTCCAAAGAAAGTGCAGCGGAACCCCTAGATGTAATAGGAGGAATGTCGGCTAGAGTCCTTGGTAGCGACGACACGTCAGGTAAAACAAAATGGCTCCCCCCTCTCTCTCTCTCTCTCTCTCTCTCTCTCACTCTCTCGCTGCCCTATCCCTCTCTCTCTCTCTCTCTCTCTCACTCTCGCTGCCCTGTCTCTCTCTCTCTCTCTCTCTCTCTCTCTCTCTCGCTGCCCTGTCTCTCAGTCTCTCTCTTTCCTTCTCTCTGTATCTTTCTCCCTCCGTCTTTTTCCTTTTCTCCCACTCCCTGTCTCTGTCTGCGTATGTATGTATCTCTCTCCCTGTCTGTCTGTCTGTCTCTCTCTCTTTCCCCCTCCCTCTCGGTGCTGTCTCTGTCTCTCTCTCTGTCTCTGCCTCCGTCTATCTGTCTCTCTGTCTTCTTCTTTTCTCCCCTTCTCCCTCTGTCTGTGTATGCGTGTGTGTCTCTCCCTCTGTGTGTGTCTCTCTCTGTCTCTCTCTCTCTCTCTATGTCTCTCTCTCTCTGTCTCTGTCTGTCTGTCGGTCTGTCTCTCCCTCTCTCTCTCTCTCTCTCTCTCTCTCTCGCTCTCTCTCTCTGTGCTCTCTTCGATGATCAAAATCCCAAAGTCTGCATGATTCACCATTTATTCTCCACGACAGATAAAAAAAAACTTCCACCAAGACCAACTACAAGTCACCTCAGCTTTTACAGGACATGTAACCTTTGAGCTCCTCGGCAGTGCAGTTTCGAGTGTAGACTGAAAAATCTTTGGATATCGCCCTGGGGTCATTTCTTATTCCACGTCTAGCTAGTGCCTCACCCTTGCTCCCTACTGGCTTACCCAGCCTGTATCATGGGAATGTAAAAAAAAAGGGGTTCTAACACGCCAAGGGAACGGGAAACGTGTGGACGTTAAGTGATTCTGGAAGAGATGGAAAGTTTAGTTACTACCCTCTGGTCATTTCTCAGTCCAGGTCTGGCCATTGCCCTCAACCATGCTTCTTATTTGCCCACCCGGCATCACGACTAAGAAAAAAAAAACGGCACTCTAAAACACTGAGTGTGGGCGGCTTTAAGTAAGTAAAGGAGAAATAGACAGTTTAGGTATCGCTCAGCGGTCATTTTTTAGTCCAGGTCTGGCCCTTGCCCTCAACCATGCTTCCTACTTGCCCACCCAGCATCACGGCTATAAAAAAAAGGGAACTCTAAAACACTGAGTGAAAAACGTGGGCTGTAAGTGATTACTGGAGAAATAGACAGTTTGGGTGTCGCCCAGTGGTCATTCCTTGTTCCACTCTAGCTGTTGCCCTCACCCGTACCCCCAGCTTGCCCGCATAGCGTCACGGCTATGAAATGCAGGATTCGAAAACACCAAATGAAAACTGTGGACAGTGGGTGATAATGGAAGAGATTTATAGAGAGGCTGGGTATCGCTCAGTGGTCATTTCTTATTCCAAGTCTAGCCATCCCCCCCCCCCAACCCCCCATGTATGCTCCCACCTTGCCCACACCCAGCAGTTACGGCTATGACAAACACGATTCTAAAATGTGAGTGGATCTGACGAAACCGGGCTTAAAGTGAAATACCGAATTCCTGAGAAAACCTCTCCAAAGGAGAAAATTTTGCCTATGGAAACTGAAATTTGCTCATAATAATATGAAAGATTAACCATTTTTTTCTGCATTTAGTTAAAATATCTTGCTTGAAATCGCCTTAGAAATATTTTATTTTGATTTTATAAAAGGGTATAAAAAGTTCACCTTTGGCCCAGTTTTGTCAGATCCACTCACAAATACCAAATGAAAAGTGTGAGCCCTGACTCCGGAAGAGATCAAGAGTTTGCGTATCGCCCAGTGGTCAGTTCTTATTCCACGTCTAGCCAGTGCCCCCCTTCTTCCAGCGAATCAAGTTGTTAAGTCGTACAGCTATTTAAAAAAAATACATGATTGCGTCTAATGAAATTGTCATATAGTTCACGCCAGATGCTTTTTTTAACTTTTCAAACGTGGTGGAAGGTTTTGAAACCGAATGTGAAAAGCATACAGTGGGGGGGGGGGGGGTAAAAAATAGCCAAATTCGAGCCAATGTATTTCATGTATGGCCCCTCACGAGAACAATGAAAATGTGGACTCTGATTACGGAAGAGAACGAGACGCACACATAATTATTGCCAAAAAATGCTAGAAACGATTTAGTCACAAACACCGGCAGAGAATTATAAAATTGCGTCTGTAGAAGAAGAAATGGCGGCATAAAACTGAAGTATAGACGGAATGGTTGATAAGCTGGAAATTGAAGTTACGGAGAGTGGCAGAGAGAGAAAGAGAGAGAGAGAGAGAGAAAGAGAGAGAGAGAGAGAGAGAGAGATGACAGGAGACTTTTAGCTTTTCTGTAAGAAATTTGATACTTCACATTTCCTGTAAGACGCACTCATTGTTTTACCTTTTTCGGTAATTAGTGCAAATTTTTACTAATTCTGTAAGAAAGAGTAAGAAATAGCTGAATGAAACTGAGGCGTAGACGATATAGTTGGTACGCTGGAAATTATAATAAAAGAAAGAAAGGGGACATGAAACATTTAGTTCATAATATGTAAGAAATCCCATACCTCACCACTTTTCTTGTAAGAAACATTAATTTATTTATTTTTTTCGCTTTTTCTGTGTTCAGTGTGATTTTCTACCAATTCTCTTAGAAATAGTAAGAAAAAATAATTCTTACAGAGGTCTTTGATAAAAGTGACTTTTCTTCTTTTTAGCGTTTCTGTAATTAGAAGTATGCTTTATTTCGTTTTACATTTCAATAAGAAACACATATTTTACTATCGTTTCTCTAGCAAAACTATATTTTCATACCGTGTTTCCAAAAGGCGGGAATTTTTACTTTTTCTGTGAGAAATGTGAATATGTTTCTTATCGTTTCTGCAAAAGCGGGACATTTAACGTTTCGGTAAAGGATGGAGTTTAAACAAAAAGAAGACATGAAAGATGGAAAGACAAAAGAAAGATGAAAGAATGAATTTGGAAAGAAGAAGAACATCAACATCACCAACAACAGTAAACATGAAACGGCAAGAAAAAAAAGTGGGAGATGAAGACAGCCGAAAAGATAGAAGGACGGGCGAAATGAGAAAGAGACAGATTGAAGATGGATTGAAGATGGATTGAAGAGAAATGGGCAAGGACAAATCAGGAAAATGCAATCCTGGGCGCTTGACCAGCGGCTAACGGCCTGGACTTGCTCAGTAATGATTTTATGTCAGTCGCTATGAACTGACCTCTTAGACCGTTTGACCACTGATTCGCCGACTTCTTGTCTCTAACAAAGTCAAGCACAGCTCTTCTGTACAAGCAAAAAACCCCGTTTTCTGGAGAAAAACGGAGTGGGTCGGGGGCTGCTTTGACTCTAAAGTATCCAGGAATATCACAGGCATGTGATGTGAATTCGGAATGTCTCGAGGAAAACAAAAGCCAAATTATTGGAGCAATTTTCTGCATCAGATATACCCAGATAGATGATAAGACAAAATAACGCAGGAAAAGCAAAAGAAAATCTATGGGGTCGCAGCAAGACGTGGATCGAAGTCAAAACATGGGGAAAGGAAAAAAGTTGTATGTAGCAAAATCTTCGCGTAAGAAATAACTAAGAAACAACATAGATAAAACGGCAAAGGAAAAGGAAAGGCGGCTAAGTAAAAAATTGTAAATAAATAATAATGAAGATTGGACTCTGTCCAAAATGAATGTGTCCACGTCACCTTTGGTGAAAAATTACTATGGAGGCAGTACACAAAGTTTCATAATTTTTGGTCACGTACACATGAAGTTTTAGGATCTTACATATTCATCCTCTAGTTCCTTTATGGTATGATGGTGTTACTGACTCTCAAATTTCGTGTTTCATGTCATGAAGAACATATATATTTTAATCATCGATTTGTAGAAAAGTTAAACTTTTCTCTTTTTTTCACGGATCAAATGCTTCACTATTTCCTTAGATGTTTACTCCATATTTGTTTTCCTTTCGAATGTAACAAAAGACATTTCGTGTATGTTTCACTGAAATTTGAAATCTGAAAGTTTGATATGTAAAATCAGTCTTTATACTGACATTGATTTGTCGCTAATAAATGGTGACTCAACGAGAGAATAGCGTGATATTCGTCAACCTTCATGCTTTAGAAATCAATCTTCATGCACAAAATGTAGCCTTGTCTGGCCTGAAGGGCTCAGCCACAGAGTACTTTATTTAAACTGTCACGACAGATTCGATTTTCGTTCATATTAATCATAATGTATTCAAATACGCATTTAAACGCAGTTTGAGTAAGTAGAACATTTTCCACTATGGGGGGATCTGACACAAGCTATGGTGGGGATTTCCCTCTACTGTCCTAGATGCCTTGATTTTTTTTCGTGGGCAGTTGCTGTTAGGTTGATATAAATTGCCTTGTGTGTATACGTGAGTGTGTGTGTGCGCGCGCGCGCGCACGTGCGTAGTGTGCTTGTGTGTATTTTGGTTTGGATGGGGGGAGGTGGGGTAGGACGAGGAAATGGCGTCTCTGATCAAGAAAGCAGTGGTTCTTATTGGCAAATCAATTTCCTTTCCATTTTGTTAGGAACTCTGTTACGATACAGAAGGAGTCAAGAGTTTCTTGAACCGCCTCAGGAAACAAAATACAACGCGTATGAGATCATTCGGAGTCAGACCCACAGACGTTTACAAAACACACTTACATAGACAGGAAATTTCCATTTATTTCAGACCAAGACACTGAATGCGAGCCGTACTAAAGCCACAAATTGGTACTTGAAAACAATTTAAGGAGTCAGTGAATTCGTCCTCGGCCAGCAGGAAACGGCAAGGACTTTCTAATTATTTATTATTCATGAAACGGAGTAGACCAGGGGGATGGTAGGATTGTGGGAGGGATAAATTCTTGGCCACACGAAGCTATGGACACACAGTTTCTCGTGTATCTGGCCATGCTTTGGGTGCCACTTTTGGCCAATCCCAAATCAAAGACAAAAGAGATTTTAAAATTCCAACTGTAGAATAATTATGGCTGTTGTTAGGGAAGCCATAGAATTTTAATAAATAGTAAGTTATGGCTGCCCAGTGTACACAATTCCCTCTTTTCCTGTTTGTTATTAGACCATAATCTCCAGACACTTGTCTCTTAGAATATAGCAAAACACACACACTGAAGCGGTGCAAATTTGTAAGCTGCAGTTTATACAGGCGGTAGATCACACCTCTGTAAGACTGTGTCCCTTGTCAGAGATCTAAAACTGTACTAGACAATCTTGTGACCCGTTGTGTTAGCTTCTGAGAGACTAAATTTTCTTGCCTGGACACGTATTCATTCCAATAGCAATATGAACCAAGCCCATGCTTAAAGATTATTAAACCAAGTGATGAAATATTAAGCCTGACGGTTGCAATGGCACTTAATTTTCTGGCAGTGGCTTGAGCTTTAAGTCCATTTTACACAGTTTCTTTTATCCAAGGCTCTTTGATGAGGGGAGACGAGCGAATGAAAACAACCACTTTTTTTTTTTACACTTTGGATCCCTTTTCAATATCTCTCTGCACCAAATAAAGTGAATGTATGGGAGAGGGAGGAGGGACAGAGCTGTGGGGATGGAGGACAGTGGAGGATCACTTGCAGCATTTATAAAATGCCCTTTGAAATACAATAATATTTCAAAGGGCATTACTTCAAAACGAAGGAGACGTGCGCAAAACGTTTGCCTGATGTTGCCGTGCAGAATGCTGTCTATCTGAGGTTACAAACAAATAAAAAGTATGAGAATTTTCGTAATGTTATATAGATGACTGGAAACGGAAACAAACACCTTAATACTATAATACAAATTGATGTCTGGCGTCTAGTACGAAATGCCGTTTCATGACCCAAATTCTGCCTTATTCCCGATGAAATCTGCCTTGTGGATTACGGCTTTGCCTGACAAATCCCAGATTTACGAAAGTCTAGTTAATAAGTTCAAAAAGAAGCAGGTTCTGACGCTAGAATTCGTTTTCACTTTTGTTCACCAAATATCAGAGGATCATACACTTTTGCAGATACATGTACGTAGTTTGGTCTGCAGTTCGTTTTTTTTCTTTTTTGTTGTTCTAGGAGGCAAGTTTCGAAACCTTATCGACCAACTGTCTGTGACATTGTGTTAGTTTGAGGTCTTTGTTTTAGAAGGGTCACCGATCTTAGCATTTCCAACTCGCGTTTCTTGTTGTTGTTTGACTTTTCTTTTGTTTCTTCTGTTTTTGTCTTGTTGCTTGCTTTTTTTTTTTTCTGTCAAGTCTTCCGTTTCCTCTTTTACTCCTTCTTCTCCCTCATTTGTTTCTTCGGGTTTTTTTCTTGTTCTTCTTCTAGTCTTCATCCTCTTCTTCTATTTCTCCTTAACCCTCAATGACACGGTGTATATTTGTAAGCAATGCAGAAAGAGAGAGCCAAAAGAGGGAGGGAAAGGCAAAGCTAAGAAAGGGAAACAAAGACGAAGGAATTTTTGTTTAAAAATCCGGAATTGGTTTTCTGTTGTTGTTTTTTCTTCTGTTTACTAAGCAAATCGTTACACCCACTGGGCAACACTGCGCCTCCATCATATTCATGCAAAACTCTCCTCACAGAAACAATTTCAAGTCCTTCGCATTATTCCTCCCCTCTTTTTCCATCCTTCCCATTTTTTTTTCTTTTGGAAAAAATAGGGGGAGGGGGGGGGGGGTTGTGAGAGGGTCCATAATTTGTTTTCGATCTCAGAGTAAAACAGTAATTGGGTCCTTTTTTTTTAAAATTATTTTGGTCAGCTATGCAAATCGTTATAAGCACTGGGCAACTTGCTCTGTCATACAAGTCTTTTTCCACCAAAATAATTTCAAGCACTTCACATTCTCCCTCCTGTGTTTTCCATCCCTCAAGGGCTTTTTTTTTAATCTTTTGGGAAAATTTAAAAAAAAAGGGGGGGGGGGAAGAATCCATAACTTATTTTCAACCTAAGTGTAAAACGGTCATCAGTTTTCTGCTTTGTTCCTCTTTTTCTGTTGTAAAATCGTTATTACTACTGGGCAACTCCGCTGTCATGCAAGACTCTCCTCACCGAAATAATTTCAAGTCCTTCGCATTATGCCTCCCCTCTTTCCATCCCCGCATAGTTTTTTTTTTTCTCTTTTGGAAAGGGGGAGGGGGTCCATAGCTTGTTTTCAATCTCGGAGTAAAACAGTCTGTTTGTTTGTTTGTTAACTATCCAAGTCGTTAGAATGACTAGGCAACTGCGCTGACATGCAAGGCGTTCCTCATCGAAACAGCCCTCCGCATTATGCCTCTCCTCTTTTCCGTCCCTCATCAAAAGGAGAAAAAAAAAGGGAAAGGGAGGGCGAGAGGGGGTCCATAACTTGTTTTCAATCTCAGAGTAAAACGGTAATTGGTTTTCTCATTTCTCTTTTTCTGTTAACGATGTAAATCACGTCCGGTCCGGCAAAATGAGAGTTTTCTCGTTATATTTTCTATCTTGGGGCGGCTCCTATTGAAAGGGATGTTCCTGTAGTCACGCGAACTTCTCTGTAATCATGCTGTGCTTGGCTGGCTTTGTTGTAGTAGTTGGTGATGGTAATGAGGATGTTGACGTTGGTGAAGATTAGGTCCCTCCCCTGGTGGTTCTTGTTTTTGTTTGCTGGTTTCGCTGCTGTTGTTTGTGGTTGTTGTTGGAGGTGGTGATGTTGTTCTGTTGTTCTTGTTGCATATTGTTGTTTATTGTTGGTGTTGTTGTTCTTATTTTTGTTACTATTATTATTATCATCTACTAATATTGTCGTTGACGATGATGATGATGATGATGATGATGATGGCTATGATGATGATGATGATGATGGCTATGATGATGATAATGATGATGATGATGATGATGACGGTGGTGGTGGGGATGGTGGCGATGATGATGATGATGGCTATGATGATGATGGCTATGATGATGATGGCTATGATGATGATGGCTATGATGATGAATGCTATGATGATGACGATGATGCGATGATGATAATGATGATGATGATGATGATGATGATGATGGTGGTGGTGATGAGAATCATGGTGATGATGGCTATGATGATGCTGATGATGGCGAAGACGACAACGATAGTGATGATATAGGTAGTGGCGATTATGATAGACAGTGACGATTCCGACAATAGGAGATAACGAAGACGATGCTAGAAATGATGTCAACAACAGATTTTCAACTACAAACTCACAGCATCACACCTGAAGGACATCACACACATCTTGAATTAGTAATAACGTTGACAAAATGGTCTCTGATATAATGGCAACAGTAGGAGATTATACAAAACACTGAGGTTCAGAACCACACTCAAGCTGTGTTTTCTTGTGTATGGAAACGGAAATGGCGACGGGAACGGCAAACATCCGTTACCAGCTGGAACAGATGGCTAAATATTTCTATTTTACAGAAAACAATGTCCAGCCGTAATACAGAAAATGACCTGAACAAAAACACCATTTACATAATAACGAGAGGCATGAAAACCGCTGAAATTCTAAAATATATCGAGGGTCATTTTATGCAGAAAGTTCCGGCTTATAGAGATGGCCAAATAATTATGTTTAACGGGAAACTTAGAACAAAAAGTACAGAAAATGATACCAACCAAAAACACCATTCATACACAAACAAGGAAGAGATCAAAATCACAGAAACTCAAAACAGTATAGAATCTGTAGTGAACGTCACCAGCTTAAAAAGACTGGCAAATAATTCTGTGACAAACAAATAAATATACAGAAAATCACACGAACCAAAAATACGATTTACATTATAGTAATACCGAGAGAAAGAGAGAGAGAGAAGGAGAGAAAGAGAGACGAGGGAGGGAGAAAACGAACTAGAGAGGGGGAGAGAGAGAGCTCTAGAGAGGGAGGGAAAGAGAAAAATCGCAGAAATTCAACACAATACAGCCATGCAGAGAGTTACCAGCTTAAAAAGTCTGGCTGATAGTTCTGTTTAGAGGAAAAACAACAATAGAAAACCGGACAGGGAGGCGAGGGTTAAAAGAAGCCAGTCTCTCCGCTACCCAGGCCATTCACTAGCGCTGAATGAAACAAGACACACCCCAGGAAGAATGATTACCCCAGGGGCAGCCCAGTCCCCAGCCGCAGCTTAAGAAAATGAATGTTTTTGGCCATGACAATGAACGCTGGACCCGAGACATTTTTACTCATTTCTTACTTTCATTTTCTTCCTCTGTGTTTCTTTTTATTATCTTTTGTCCGTTCGTCTTTCCTCTTACCATCTTGTATATATTTGCTATTCCTCTACTTCATTTCAGTCATCTATATTTCCTCTTACCATCTTGTATACATTTGCTATTCCTCTACTTCATTTCAGTCATCTATATTTCCTCTTACCATCTTGTATACATTTGCTATTCCTCTACTTCATTTCAGTCATCTATATTTCCTCTTACCATCTTGTATACATTTGCTATTCCTCTACTTCATTTCAGTCATCTATATTTCCTCTTACCATCTTGTATACATTTGCTATTCCTCTACTTCATTTCAGTCATCTATATTTCCTCTTACCATCTTGTATACATTTGCTATTCCTCTACTTCATTTCAGTCATCTATATTTCCTCTTACCATCTTGTATACATTTGCTATTCCTCTACTTCATTTCAGTCATCTATATTTCCTCTTACCATCTTGTATACATTTGCTATTCCTCTACTTCATTTCAGTCATCTATATTTCCTCTTACCATCTTGTATACATTTGCTATTCCTCTACTTCATTTCAGTCATCTATATTTCCTCTTACCATCTTGTATACATTTGCTATTCCTCTACTTCATTTCAGTCATCTATATTTCCTCTTACCATCTTGTATACATTTGCTATTCCTCTACTTCATTTCAGTCATCTATATTTCCTCTTACCATCTTGTATACATTTGCTATTCCTCTACTTCATTTCAGTCATCTATATTTCCTCTTACCATCTTGTATACATTTGCTATTCCTCTACTTCATTTCAGTCATCTATATTTCCTCTTACCATCTTGTATACATTTGCTATTCCTCTACTTCATTTCAGTCATCTATATTTCCTCTTACCATCTTGTATACATTTGCTATTCCTCTACTTCATTTCAGTCATCTATATTTCCTCTTACCATCTTGTATACATTTGCTATTCCTCTACTTCATTTCAGTCATCTATATTTCCTCTTACCATCTTGTATACATTTGCTATTCCTCTACTTCATTTCAGTCATCTATATTTCCTCTTACCATCTTGTATACATTTGCTATTCCTCTACTTCATTTCAGTCATCTATATTTCCTCTTACCATCTTGTATACATTTGCTATTCCTCTACTTCATTTCAGTCATCTATATTTCCTCTTACCATCTTGTATACATTTGCTATTCCTCTACTTCATTTCAGTCATCTATATTTCCTCTTACCATCTTGTATACATTTGCTATTCCTCTACTTCATTTCAGTCATCTATATTTCCTCTTACTATCGTTTATTCCTTGACCATTCTTCTCACTATCTTTTCTTCATTTTAAATTGTTCTTACTATTTTTATTCATTTTCATTTTCTCTAACTGTCTTTTATTCTGTAGCCTTTCCTTTTTCCTTTATTCTTTATGTTTCTTCTTACCATTTTTCATTCGTATATCTTTCCTCTTGTGTTAGTTTGCCTTTTCTCTTACTATCTTTTATTCCTGTGCTTTCCTGTATTCTCTTTTAATTTTTTCTTACTATCTTTTATTCCTTTTTCTTTCCTCTTTTTATCTTTATATTCGTTTGTCTTCATCTTCTTGATTTTTATTCATTTGTTTTTCCTCTTCCTGTCTTTTATTCGTCCAGTTTTCTTTTAACTATCTTCTGTTCATTTGTGATGCTCCTTGGTATCGCTTATTCATCTCCATTTACTCTTACAGTCTTTCCTTTCCTTTGTTCTTACCATCTATTATTCGTTTGTTTTTCCTTTTCTATCTTTTATTCTCTTATTTTCTTTGTTACTGTCTTTCATTTCCTTTCATCTTACTATCAATACTCCTTTGTCTTTCCTCTTACCATCCTTCAATCCTCTGCCTTTCCTCATACTATCTTTCATTCATTTACCTTTCCTCTTCTTATCTTTTCCTCATTTGCAAAGGATTTTCGTCTGTGCCTCCTCTCACTGTCTTTATACTTCCGTTCACTCACTCTATCCATTTTATCTTCCACTTTGTATTTATCTTCATGTTCCATATCTTTCTCTCTGCACTTTCCTTTGCTAAAACGCGGGTTATCTAGAATATGTCTATTAACCAAATTGTCCCAGTAATATGACTGAAATTTGTGATCCACCTAATCATCAATTAGTCAAATTGTGCTGTCTTTATTATACCTTTGAAAGAAAAGAATGTATTGACGTTTTTCGCTGTTAATCGATATTCACACCTTTATTTTTAACTCATTGTTATATAAATTATTTGATGCTGTTACCGTAATTGTTCTGTTTCCTTACCACTTTTCTTTTGCTTTCTCTTTTTTATGAGTGGCAGTTCCTCTCTTTCTTTTTTCTCACTCTCTCTTTCTCTTTCTCTCTCTTTCCCTCTTTCCCTCTCTCTTTTTCTCTCTCTTTCCCTTTCTTTCTAAGTTTTCTCTCTTTCTTTTTGTCCTCTTTCTTTCTCCATCTCTCTCTTTTTCTGTTTCAGGAAATCGTTATTGCCTCTGCTTTTTGCCTATGCATGTCCATTAATATTCCCTCCTATTTGTCAATTATTAATAATGTTATTATTTTTTTTCTTTTATCACTAGTATGTCTCTCATTCTCTCTCACTTTCTTTCTCTC